>VZRZ01005887.1:1952-31099 GCA_013398175.1 Climacteris rufus
GGGTATGGGTGGGCCCCCCTTGAGCTGAGAAGGAGTCGGGGAATGGGGGTACGGGTGGGACCCCCCTGAGCTGGGGAGGGGTCTGTTCTGAGGGGAAGCACGGTCAGGATCCCCCTGAGCGTTGGGGGGGACACGGCCGGGACCGCCCTGAGGTGAGGGGGGCTCGGGTGTGGGAGGCGGACGCAGTCAGGGCCCTCCTGAGGGCCGGGGGTGTGGGGGCGGCGGGCGAGGGGGCACGGCCGGGAGCTTTCCTGAGCCTCGGGGAGCAGCGGCGGGGCACGGCCGGGACTCCTGAGCGCCGGTGGGCTCGGGTCCGGGGCTGGCAGTGCCGGGACCCTCTGGCCCGCGCTGGGCCCGGGGGTCTGCGGGGGCTGGAGGCGGTAAGGGTTTGGTGGGTGCCAGGGGCTCTCACCGGGTGTGTCCCCCATTCCAGAGCCGTGCCGGTGCCGCCCGGGAGCGCTGCCATGGCCCTGCCGGAGTGGCACATCGCCGTGAAGCTGGCGGAGCAGCCGCTGGCCCCCAAATCCATCCTGCGCCTGCCGGAGACCGAGCTGGGCGAGTGCCCGCTGGGCGGGTGCAGCATCTCCCACCTCAAGCAGCTCATCACCGGCAAGCTGCAGGAATCCGTGCCGGACCCCGAGCTCATCGGTGCGTGCCCGCCGCCAGCCTGGCGCGCTGCTGCCGCTTGGGGACAGCCTTGGCCCGTCCTCGCCGCGGCCGGGACACGACAGCCTGCTCCTGGCGGCGCTGGGAGGGCTCGGTGTTGGTTCCCTTTCTCGTTGGGATCGCAGTGCTCCAGCCGTGTCAGTGCCCTTTTGAAGGAATTTTTGGGCTTCCCAACCTTTGTGTCCTCGTGAGAGCTCCCATGAGCACTGAGAGGGAGGTTGGCTGTTCTAGAAGAGGTGGCAAAGTCACCTGTAGTGTATCAGCTCCATGATTTCCTCCCTGATGCTCAGCTCCACAACTTCCCTGTGTTGTTCCCTGGCCAGGTGGAGCAGCTACAGCTGCTCAGTAAACCCCGGGGCTCTGAGCCACACCTAGAGACCCTCAGCCTGTCCTTGGGGGGTACGGGTGTTTATCTGCAGGTGTTCCTCCCCCCAGACCTGATCTACTGTGGCCGCAAGCTGAGGGATGACCAGACCCTGGATTTTTATGGAATCCAGTCCGGCTCCACCGTCCACGTCCTGCGCAAGTCCTGGCCTGAGCCTGATCAGAAACCAGGTGAGGAGGAGGTTGTGGGGGTTGGATCTCCTTGGGATGTGTTTTTTAAAGGACTGAGGAACAGCTTCTCTCGGGATTTGTTCCTGGGAGGCTGCTGGGGAGGCTTCCAGGGGAATGAATCCCCTTGTTTGGGAACTCCCCACCTGTAACAGCAGCAAATGGGTGTTAATTTTCCTGCTGACACAAGAGTTAAGGAATGAGCTGTGCAGTGTGGAGGGGGATCATCCCTTCCTTAATTGCCTGTGATCCATTTTAGGGTGTTGCCAGGGAATCTGGAGCAAAGCTCCAGGGATGAGCAGGCTTGTGTGTGTTCCTGCTGTGCCTGACTGCACAAAAAGAGGAGTTGGAGTTGGCATTCCTTTAATGGCATGTGTGGGAGGATATTCCTATGTATTTTTATGATCTGAGAGTGCAGTAAGTCATTACTCTGCAGTAACTGCACTGAATCCAAGGATGTTAAAGAACCCCCACTGCAGCTGCAGCCTGGAAGTCCCAGGGGGCTGTGCCATGGCTGTGAGGGCTGGCAGAGGCACAGCTGTGTTTTGTGGTGTTGTTTCCCCCCTCAGAGCCCGTGGATAAGGTGGCAGCAGTCCGGGAGTTCCGTGTCCTGCACACTGCCCTGCACAGCAGCCCGGCCTACAGAGATGCTGTGAGTGGGGCTCCCTGCTCTGCTCCCACGGGGATCTGGCTGTCCCCTCCCTCTGGGGACCATCCCACCGTGGGGCTGGCTGGGTGACATTGCTGATCTGCTCTGCTCTCCCTGGCAGGTCTTCAAAATGCTGGGGAACAAGGAATCCCTGGATCAGATCATCGTGGCCACTCCCGGCCTCAGCAGCGACCCCGTTGCTCTGGGTGAGTCCAACTGTGAGCCAGAGGATGTGAGCAAAGGTTTGATTCCTGACAGGGGGAAGGGAGAGAAAGGCAAATCTGAGTTGAATTCCTGACAGGGAGAAGGGAGTGTCCCCCTTGTCTGGAAAAAAAAATCCCACCTTTTTTGTCCATTTATGGAGCATAAAAGTCAATGAGTGCTGAGGTGTCAGTTGTGCTCCACTGGTAATGTTTGGGGATGGATGCTGGCTTCAGAAGGATCAGGGAACAATGGGGATGGATGCTGGCTTCAGAAGGATTAGGGAAAGTAGGGATGGATGCTTTCTCCCTGCTGCAAAGTGTTACAGAATCATTCATTAAATCTAACCTGCTTGTTCTGGAGTGCTGCCAGTCTGAGGCAGGTGGAAGTTGGGATGCAGTCACAGCCTGGCTGCAGTGAGCTGGGGGCCACATTCCATCCTGCCCTTGAGGTGGGAGCACCCCTGGGAGCTGCTGGAAAAGCCTCATCCCTTGGGTGTGTGGCTGTGACCAAGAGTCTCCCCAGGAAGACGTGCAAGGCCTCAGAGAGGACAATTGGAGTATTTATGGTGTTTTACTCATGACTCAATTCCTGGTAAACAATCGTTATTTGTTCCCACCGCTTTTGTATGGCTGGTTCCTGTTTCTTACATCCTGTCTCACTGTGTTCCCTGGTCTTTTCCAGGAGTTCTGCAGGACAAGGATCTGTTTTCCGTGTTTGCAGACCCCAGCATGCTGGACACGTAAGTGCCCTGAGCTGGGCAGTGACTCAGCAGTGCCTTTGTTTCCCTTTGTGTGTCAGCTGCTTCCCTCTGGGTGGGAGAGAGCTCTGCTCCTGCCTGCCAGTGTGGCCACACCGGGCTTCAGGCTGGAACACTCCTCCCTCAGCAGCAGGAAAGAGGGATCCCCCACTTGGATTCCACCAAAGGAAGGAGGGGCCATCATCACCTCCATGCTGCAGGTTCAAGTTTGCATCTGGTTGCTCAGAGCACAGAGTTGCTCCCGTGAGGACCATGGACAGACCAACATGGGATGCAGAAGGCTCCTCTGGTGCCTGGGGGAGTTTGTGCTGGGCAGCCAAAGGCAGCGGTGGTGCTGGGGATGGCTGTGCCCCACATCTGAGGGCTGATCCCTTCATTTCCCTGTGCACACAATGAATCCTTGCCCTGTTCCTGCCCAGGCTGATCCCTGCTCACCCTGCCCTGGTGAATGCCATCGTGCTGGTGCTGCACTCAGTGGCTGGGAGCACCCCCCTGCCAGCCCCAGAGACGTCCTCGCGGGCCATGGCCTCGGGCTCCTATCGCGACATGCCAGGTATGGCTGCTGGCTGAGAGGGCCTGCAGGCCTCTCTGGGGTCAGGGAACCCACAGGGGCTGGGCTGGAAGGGCACCTTGGTGCTCTGTGCTGCCTGCACAGCCAAGGACTCCCCAGGATTCTCAGCTGGTGCCTCATTCCTGCCGCTTTTCACCACCCATTTATTCCCCTTTCTGGTGCAGGTGGCTTTCTCTTCGAGGGTCTCTCTGATGATGAAGATGACTTCCACCAGGTAAGCAGCCAGGCTGGGTGGAACATCTCTTTGGGGCTTGCACTGTGGGTTTAACTTGTAGCCCTGAGACTCCAGAGCTTTTCTCTTCCTGTCTGGTGAACAGCATGAGCTGCACTGGCTCCCCAGGGTGTTGTGGAGACAAACATATTGATCCTGGCTGCTTCCACGCTGTTTAGGAGAGGGTTTTCCTCAGTGCTGAACACACAACAGGAGAATGGAACAGCACATGGCCTCAGAGGAAATGTCCTCATAGCCAAATTGTGCCTGGCTGAGGGTGAAGCGTGGGAATGTTGGTCCCTGCCCTTCTGCAATCTTCCTCTCCAAAGGACAAAGCGTTCTGTGAGAGAAACTGAATATTTGGGTCAAAAAAGTGCCTGTCAGCAGGGAATTGTTGTGTTACAGGCTAACACAGCTCTGGTTTGAGGCTGATGGATGATGGATTTAAAGGTTTCCTGCCAGTTTCCACAGCTGGCTTTGTGGAAAAAAGCACACCCATTCTGTCATGTTTGCTTTTCAGAACTTCCACACTTGAGTTTTGTAGGAAAGGGATCCGTGGGAAGGAGCAGGAGCCGGCTTTGCCTGGGACACAAACACCAAGCTCACAGGTGGTGCTTTCTCTCCTCCCTGCAGAGCACGAGGCCCGCGGCCTCCAGCAGCACGTCCGGCTCCCGGCCCGCGTCCCTGGGCTACGCGGGGGCTGCGGGGCCCCGGCCCATCACCCAGAGCGAGCTGGCCACAGCCCTGGCCCTGGCCAGCACCCCTGAGAGCAGCTCCCACACCCCCACCCCGGGCACCCAGGTAACAGCACAGCTCCCAGCCGCGCTGCAACACCTGCCTGAGTCATTTCCTCGTCCATGTGATTCCTGCCTGGCACCCAGGGGACAGCCAGCACAGCCCTGCTCAGGCCTGGGACACCTGGCTGATTCATTTCCTCAGGGATGGGTGCTCTTCCCTATGATCCCAGTACCCAGGGGATGGCCAGCACCAGCCCTGCTCAGGTCTGGGACACCTGGCTTTTCATTCCCTCATGGAAGTGTTCCCTTCCATATGATTCCACCCTGGTACCCAGGGAGCAGCCAGCACAGCCCTGCTCAGGCCTAGGTCACCTGGCTGATTCATTTCCCCAGGGATGAGCCTGTCTCAGGTCTGGGACACCTGGCTGCTTTGTTCCCTCAGGGATGAGTTCCCTTCTCTGTGATCCTACCCTGGCACCCAGGGGACAGCCAGCACAGCCCTGCTCAGGCCTAGGTCACCTGGCTGATTCATTCCCTCAGGGATGGGTGCTCTTCCCTATGATCCCAGCCCCTAGGTAAGGGTCTGGCACACCTGGCTGCTTCATTTCCCCAGGGATGAGTCTGTCTCAGGTCTGGGACACCTGGCTGCTTTGTTCCCTCAGGGATGAGTTCCCTTCCATATGATCCCACCCTGGCACCCAGGGAGCAGCCAGCACAGCCCTGCTCAGGCCTGGGTCACCTGGCTCTTCATTCCCTCAGGGATGGGTGCTCTTCCCTATGATCCCAGCCCCTAGGTAAGGGTCTGGCACACCTGGCTGCTTCATTTCCCCAGGGATGAGTCTGTCTCAGGTCTGGGACACCTGGCTGCTTTGTTCCCTCAGGGATGGGTTCTCTTCCATATGATCCTACCCAGGGAACAGCCAGCACCAGTTGTGGTCAGGTCTGGGACACTTGACTGCTTCATTCCCTCATGGAAAAGTTCTCTTCCATATGATCCCAGCCCCTAGGTAGCAGCCAGCACCAGTCCAGCTCAGGTTTGGGACACCTGGCTCCTCATTCCCTCAGGGAGGAGTTCACTTCCATATGATCCCACCCTGGTACCCAGGGAGCAGCAGCACAGCCCTGCTCAGCTCTGGGACACCTGGCTCCTCATTCCCTCAGGGATGAGCTCCCTTCCATGTGGGACTGAGGATGGAGGGGTGCTGCAGGCATTGCTCTGTGCTGCCTCTGGTTCCTGTAACTCTCCTCCTGATCCCTGCACCCCTTCCCTCCTCCTAGGGCCACTCCTCTGGGACGTCCCCCATGTCATCCAGTGTCCAGTCAGGAACACCCATCACCAACGACCTGTTCAGCCAGGCCCTCCAACACGCCCTGCAGGCCTCAGGGCAGCCCAGCCTCCAGGTCAGTGCCACCCCTTCCTTCAGGAGCCCCTGGAATCCCATATCCCACTGGTACAGGCTGCAGGTGGTTTCCAGCTGCTCCTGTGGCAGGATATCCAGCTGGAAGGGGATCACAGACCACTACAGAACTCCTGGGTGGAACTGGGAGGGAGGGATGGCGGGTGTGGGGACTCTGCAGCAAGGCTGAGCTGTCAGGAGCTGTTTGCACACAGCGTCGTGGCTGTGAGCTGGAGGAGGTGGGAGGGTGCAGCATGGCAGAGTGGGCTGTGGGAGAGGCTGCTGTTTTTCCTGCTTGGGTTCTCCCAGCCACCCTGAACCTCTCCTGTTTGCTGTGAGCAGAGCCAGTGGCAGCCCCAGCTGCAGCAGCTGCGAGACATGGGAATACACGACGACGAGCTGAGCCTGCGAGCCCTGCAGGCCACGGGGGGGGACATCCAGGCTGCCCTGGAGCTCATCTTTGCTGGGGGGGCTCCCTGAGCCTCGGGCCTGGACTGGTGAGTGGCACTGAGGCAGCTGTGCTGTTCCTTGGGCTGGGGCCTGCTCTGTGCCCTGGGGATCCTCTCCCCAGCGTGGAGCAGTGGGGTGGCTGCTCCCTTTCCTGTTGGGAGCACTGGGCTGCTGGGGGCAGCTCCAGATCCTCTCTCCAACCTCCCCTTTCTGGCCACCAGAGACGAGACCTCAGGACTTTGTCCAGCCTGGAGAAAGGAAGAGGTGGCTCTGTGTTGGAGAGATGACCCCTCCAGTCCTGCAACCTCTGATCTCTCAGCACTTTCTTTACCTTTTTTTCCATTCCTGCCCCCCTGGCGTGGCCTGGCCCATCGTGTGCTCCTCTGTATTAAATGGACGGCATCGAATTCCCTGCCTGTGTGTGGGTTGTGATCTGTCCTGGGTTGTGTTCCAGATCTCCACAGCGTGAAGGGAGCTGGAGGAAAAGCTTTGCCTCTGTGGGAGGTGGGTGTTTCAGCAGAGGGCACTCCCTGCCAGCTCCCAGGGACGAGGGCACAGCGGTTCATGGCCACCACGAGGTGACAGTGACAGAAATGACAAGCACAAGGACTGAGCGTGAGGTGAAGCGCCCCTGACACAGCCCAGGCTGGCTACAGCCACTGTTTTCCAAAGTGTCCTCTAATCCTGGGTGCCAGCACGTGCCCACAACCTGTGCTGCAAAGCCAATTAGAGGCACTTGCCCGTAATTGCAGTCAGTGGGAGCTGAGCAAAGCCAGGCCTGGAGCTGGGCCTGGCAAGGCTCCGACTGTAGCGTGGGATTAACGAGGCATGAAAACGGGAGCGGGGCTGCCTCAGCTGCCACCGTGCCTGCACCCAGCACCAAACCCTCTCCTGCTTTACCTCCAGGCTGCCTGTGCTGCCTTCTAATTCCTCTCCAAGCTCTCTGATCCTCGCTGATAGCATCTCAGTATCCCCCAGCAAACAGGGGATTGTTCTCTCCAGGGGAGCCCTGCACTGATAGGCTTTAATCCTGTCGAGAGGATTAAGGCCCCAGGGAGGGAGGGACTGTTTTTATGCCTCAATATGTAGGAGATAAGATGTGATGGACATAAATGGCTTTTCTGGCTGACACCCTCCCAGGTCCCTGCCCTCAGCGTGCACTCGGGGAGCTCAGTCCACTTGTGATTTGATGTGTAAGAAAACTGATTAATCCCTTCCCATCCCCGGTGCCCTGGCTGCTGGCTTTGCAGGGGGAGGAAATAGCATATGCACAGCATCCTCCCTCCCTCCCTTCCTTCCCCACGAGGGCAGACAAGCCCTGCTGTCAGCCCCCGGTCCTCCTGGGATAACTGCGGATTAGCCGGATCACAGATGCTCCTGCCCAGACCTGGGAAGCATTTGCAGGCTCTCCTGGGGCTGCTCTGGGCCCAGGGTGTCCACTTGGCCTTCCTGTACCATCTCAACTCTCAATTTAGGGCTGGTTGCTCTCCCAAAAGGGGCTCTTCATGTCACTCCTGTGCTGTGTGATCCCTCTGTTGCCCCACGTTTGGTACAAAGTCGTTCCTGCTGCTATTTCTGCTTCCCTGCACCCCCAGACAGCTGAGAACTGCCAGGCTTTTTGGGATGGAAGTGACTTTTCCCTGCTTTCTGTCCCAAAATGTTGCTTTTCATGTCACTCCTGTGCTGTGTGATCCCTCTGTTGCCCCACGTTTGGTACAAAGTCGTTCCTGCTGCTATTTCTGCTTCCCTGCACCCCCAGACAGCTGAGAACTGCCAGGCTTTTTGGGATGGAAGTGACTTTTCCCTGCTTTCTTTCCCAAATGGCAGCGCTTGGCTGGGAGCAGCAGCTCAGGCACATTCCCTGGCTGAACTGGCTGCAGCAGAGGAGAAGTTGGCAGCGCCGCCGCTCACGACGCGCGCGCTTCGCTTCCCTCGCCCGGGAGAGACGTGCTGGGCAAGCAGGCACACGGGGAGCTGCAGGGAGGGGGAGAGGCTGTGCCTGCCTCCTGCAGGGCTGCTGGGGAGGGGGAGGATCGGCAGCTCTGCTGCAGGAGCTCTGGGAGCAGCGGGGAGCTCGGAGGGAGGGAGCTCGGAGCGGCTGTGCGGGCGCCAGGTGAGCGCTGCTCCGGTAGCTGGGTGTTCCTTCTCCCAGCCTCCCAGGGAAGCAGTGCTGGCAGAGGGAAGGGATGCTCACAGGGCCTTGCAGGGGTGTGGAGCAGCAGAACAAGGGGGAAATCCCAGGTTTTCAACTATAGGATGAGGTTGGATGGTGGGGAGGAGTTGTTCCCTTGTGAGGGTGTTGTGAGGGTGCTGAGGCCCTGGCACAGGCTGCCCAGAGAAGCTGTGGCTGCCCCATCCCTGGGAGTGTTCAAAGCCAGGCTGGAGCAACCTGGTGTGGTGGGAGGTGTCCCTGTGCCTGGCAGGGGCTGCAGTGAGGTGGCTTTAAGGTCCCTGTCACAAATTGTCAGTGGCTGAACACGACAGGATCCACTCTTCGGGAGCAAACTGTGCTGCCTGTTCCTTGGGGTTCATCCTTGGTGCCACTGCCCTGGCCCCTTCCCCTCCTCTTGCCCCACCTTTGGTTGTTCTTCCCATGTGTGGATGAGAGTGGGCTCTGTCCTGGTTGGGTCTCAGTTTATCCACATCCTGCCCCTGTTTCTACCATGCTGTGTTTGCCAGCTGAGCATCCCTGGCCCAACACCTCCCTGGGAGCAGAGTGGGAAATGCTCCAACACCTCCCTGGGAGCAGAGTGGGAAATGCTCCAACACCTCCCTGGGAGCAGAGTGGGAAATGCTGGGAGCAGAGTGGGAAATGCTGGCTGACCCTGCAAGGGGAGGAGGTCAGGCCACAGTTCCCCCACGTAAGCAGGGACCTTCTGTTTCTGACATCAAAGAGAAGCTCTTGGTTCCGTTCCCTCTGTGCCTTGTGGGGCTGACAGGGAAAGCTGCAGCAGGGTGTTTACAGCAGGGATGGGAGCAGCTGCTTTTCCTCCTGTTTTCCATAATCCTGTTATTCATCCTGATGCTTGACCCTCGCTGGACACCTGGAGGGGGTGGTGGCTTGGCTGGGCTCGGCACCATGTGTGCTCTGCTCTTCTCCCTTGCCTGCCTTGAGGCCTTTTTCTCCTTGTCCCTCTCATTTGGAGCTCCGTGAGGAGCAAAGTGGAGTCGGAGGGGTTAATTTTCCAGCAAAAAGCTGCAATGGAGACAAAGAGGAATCTCCCAGGTGGCTTTTGCAGTGCCCCAACCTGTGTGATTCCCACCTCCACCTTGCCCTGCTTTCCCAAGGCTGCTGGAGCCTCCCGTGTGGGGAGGGAGCCCAAGAGCCGAGCTGGATTCCGGAGCAGACGTCGGTGTTGGAGCCATTCCCTGTTTCTGTGCAGACACAGATCTCTGCTGTGGGTGTGTGTGGGTGCCTTCTTGCATCACAGCAGAAATCACCAGAGTTTCAAACCCTTGAGCCTGGCTTTCTGACTTCATGAGACTCGTGTTGGACAGATTTCCATGGACTAATGTTTGTTCCTTGCTCCTCCAGCCAAGCAGTTCCGAGTGTTCCCAGCACATCCCCATCCCCTCACATCTTGCCCCCCACAGCTCCTCTCTGCCACATTCATTCCAGAAAATCAGTGAAGGTGACTTTCTCCAGTGCTCCAGGATTTGCCTGGGCAGCCTGGCAGGTACATCCAGCAGGAACAGCAGCAGGAATTTGTCTGGCAGAGCCTTTGCCCATCAACCTTCTTGCTTTGCAGAGGGCTCGCTGGTTTCCTGGCTGCTTTCAGCTTTGTCCTTGTAGGAAATGCCAAAGCACACAATATTTTTTAGTTTTTATTCCCTTTGCAGCTCTGTGCTGGTTCAGGGAGCTGAGGGGTCTCAGGGAGGGGACAGGGGAAGAGGGAACAAAGGTGTCCTTGGCAATAATGATATTTTGGTCTTACTTTTTCTCAGGGAAACTTCTGGAAAAGGAGGAAAGTTCTGATACTGGGGCAGCTGGTCATGTGAGAGCCCAGAGATGGGGCAGGTGACGCAGTGCAGCTTCCCAGTGCTCCGTGTCCTGGGGGGTTTGGTCCCTTTCCTACAATGAATCACCATTTTCCTTTCAGAAGTGACAAAAAGGGAGCTCTGCTTTCAGTCATCAAAGTATCCTTTTAAGGTTACGGAGTTTGAGAGCCCTCGTGATGCACAATAAACCAGGGTGGTTTTAAGGCAACTGTTTTAACTTGGTGAAAGCAGAGGGACTGAAAATGTCACACTGTGAGAGTATTTCTATTTCCTTATGTTCCCTTTTATATTTATAGTGTTCTAATATTCATAAACGTGTCCCAAAATCCCTTTGAGGAGGGTTTTTTCCCCCCCTCTATCTCTGAAATAAATGCCTTGCTGATTTAAGAGCATGGCCTGCCTGTTCAGCAGGGATGAATTAATTCAGGTGTTGAGTTTGAGCTGTGGTGATCCACTCCAGGAGCCATAAAAGCATCAGATGGGAGCCAGAGTTCCTTGTTTTCCTGCAATGACCTAGAACAGAGGCTGGAGAAGGACCTGGGAACAGGGTAAGCAGAGACAGATCCATTTATAACAGAATTTCCAGTTGTCAGAGGTTTGGGGGCTTTTAGAGCTGGCTGTGGGGTGTTGATAACAGACCCTACACAATTTTTTTCTTGAAACAGGTGAATTTGTGGCCTCTGTGCCACCCCAGGAATGGGTATGGAGCATTCAGGAGTGCTGTGGTGTTCCTGAGCCAGGCTCCAAGGACGAGCAGCAGCTGGAAGGAGGAGCTGTGGCACTGTGGCACAGGTACCTGCTGGGATGGTGGTCCCAGGAGAGCTTTGAGGTTTAATTTTGGGGCAGCCAGAGGTGGCCAGGCCAGTTAGGGGAGCAGGGCAGCCAGGAAGAAAATTGTCCCCTGAGCTGGCTGGAGCAGGAGGAGCTGCTGGTGACAGCACACTCCAAACTGTTTACCTTTGTGGCTGTGGGTTTGTTTGCCCTGTTCCAAGGAAGGGGAGGAGTGCTGGCCATCCTGTCTCTGCAGGATTCCTCCCTGAGCTTTAGCTCCCTGTCATTAAATGCTTTGATCCCAGAGGATTCTCAGTTACACAGCATTTAATCATCCCCCATCCTGCCAGCTGCTGTCTGGCCAGGGAGTTCACAGCCATTTGTTGTGCCTCCAGCTCATCTCTCAGCCCTGTTGTCCTCCCCTCCCCTCCCCTCCCCAGAGGCTGGGACCTGGCTGCCTGGGGCTCCTGCAGCCCCTTTCCCCAAGGAGCCCTGTGGGAATGAGCAGGAAGCAGGTGACAGGCAGCACAGGGAAGGGCAGATGGGAGGCAGCATGAGCAGGGAGCTCTTCCCTGCCCAGCCCAGTGGAAAAATGAGTGCGAGGGGATCAGCACAGGGCGAGATCCTGCGCTGCTCCCACTCTCCTGCTGGAAGAGATGGGCAACTTCCCGTGTTTGCTGGATGGGGAATGGCCTGGTTGTGTGCCTGTGGTGCTGAGCCTGCGTGTCAGGGGCTCAGAGTCGCTGCAGCCGCTGTTCCCCTGCCTCACTCGGCCCTGGGCTGCCCCTCAGGGCTCACAGGGCAGCCATGTCCTGCTCCTCCTTCCTATTCGCCCTGTCTCTCCCTTCCTGGCGAGACAGATAACGCTGCTGGAAGCACTCGAGTGCTCCAAGGTCAACTTGAAAGGAGTTTGCTTTTCCTGAGCAGCTCCACTCAGGTCTCTGTGCCCGGTCAGCCTGGGAAGGGCTCTGGCACTTTGCCCAGCAGCAGCTGGAAGTGGCTTCTGGGGAGCCAGGTGAGTTGTTTGCGTTCCCTGCAGAAAGGTGTGGGCTGAAATTCCGGCTGATATTATGGCAGGCAGGTTGCAGAGGGATTAAACCTTCACTGAGGTGTTGCCAGGAGGACTTTGTGGCTTTGTTGAGTCTGATAAAGGGGGTTTATCAGCTTGTTTAGGGGAGGGTGGTGCTGGATTCTTGTTGGGGCCTTCCAGAGCTGCTGGCAGATGTGGGAATCACATTTTGGGGAGTCTGAGATGTGGCCATTCCCGCAGGAGAGCACGTGGCAACGCTGCCCTGCAACACAGGCCTGCCAGGAGGCAGAGCAGCACAGCACACAGGGAAAGAAGGACCAAGAATTCCAGGTAAGTAGAACACAGCCTGACCTGCTGGAACCCCATAGGGAGATGGAGCTGACACTGCAACTCTCATGGGGGGAGTGTGGCTGAACAAAGCCACTTATCCCAGTTCTTTTTGTTGGTTTAACCTTATTTTAATTAGCAAGACTCTGCACTGGGTTTTATTTACTCTGCCTGAAGCCTTTGGCTGCCCTGTCTGATTTCCTGCCCCATCCCTGAGTCCCCACTGGTGCTGTGACCCGTTCAGGCGAAGCTCCTGTGCCAGCCAGAGGGTGTTGGATGACAAGGGTGGGCTGAGGCTGTGGCCAGGCAGCACCTGTGACCAGTGAATCACATTGTGAGAGTGGCCTGGAAGCTCCTGGGTGAGCCCCTGGGGCTTCCTCGGAGGCAGAGGAAGAAGGGGAGTCCCAGGCTGGGGTTTTGTGCTGCTCTCTAAATGATGGAGTGCCAATCAGCTCAGTTTCCTTCTGGCAAAATCTGCTGGGAAATCCTGTCTGGGGGGCAAAATCTACTGGGAAGTCTTATCTTGAAGGCATGTAGCTCCTCCACCCCTTTCCTGACTGGTTTGGAAAGCCCTGGGGGTGGCATTTAGCACATTTGGGCCTTTTTAGTGCCCCTTGTGCTGTGCTGCCCTTTGGCATCGTGGCAGAACCGAGGGGGGAAGTGGCACCAACCCATCAGAGCCCCCAGACCCAGCTCAGCTTCAAGAGAGGAGCCTGGAGAGCTGGGAAGTTCCCAAACATTTCAAGGTTGTGGCCTTGGGAAGGGTGGTTGATGTTTTGGTAGTTGCCTGTCAGGAACGTAAGCTGGAGGGGGAGAATTTGGGTGTGGAGAGCAGAAAATGCAGCAGCTTGCTGATAAGTAATCTGCTCTGCCTCCTTCCCCCCTCACTCTGTCAGCTGAGGAATGAAGGGCCTGTCAGCACCAAAAGGAACTGTGAGGGGAATTGCACTGATTCCCTCTCAAACCCAGCCTGATCAGGCAGCTTGTTCCAAAAATGCTGTGGGTGAGAACTGGGAGCTCCGAGCTTCCAAAGGTTTTCAATTTGTGTCCCAACCCCCTGGGCCATCAGTCCCTCCCACAGCAGGGCCCTGCACGGGTTTAGCACAGGATTTTCCAGCTCTGGGCCAGAACATGCAGCCTCCCACTCGTGTCTGGGAAGGGATCATGGAAAAGGTGCAGCATGAACATCCTCAGCCCTTTTGGTGGCTCCCCAGGAGTGTCAAACCTGGTTTCTGGTGGCACAACAGAGGAAAGATCTTGCCTGGCTTCCACAGGGATGAGGTTTGTCTTGTTGTGCCTTTCTTCTGTGGCTGGTTTGCCTGTTTGTGCTTCCAAGGGTCACATTCCTGAGCTGAGGTTAAGGGAAGGTAATGGATATGTTTTTGTGGATTGTATCACCACATGCCTGCTCGGGTGCCAAGAGAAGCTGGAGATTTCGTGGTAATTGGGCTGCCTGGGCCACAAACATTCAGTCTGTGATGAATAAAACTGTTCCTCTTTGGGAAAAATCTGTGCTTCATGATTCTGACAGGATTGCTGGGGGAGGCTGCCTCCTGATCCTGCTGGAAGCGAGGCATGTGATCCGGGAAAAGCTGCTCACTGGGAACTTCTGATCCCGGAGCAGAGCAGATGGGAATTTCTGCAGGAGGGGGCTGAGCTGGTGCCTGGAACCCCATGGCTTGTGGGGTAGGGGAGGATGTGGTCCTGAGCAAAGAGTCTCCTCAAGGTCCTTCCCTGCTTTGGGAAGTGTGTCCTCCCTTCCTGGATGTGTTCAGCAACCCCTGCAAACCAGGACAAGCTGGGAAGCAGCGGTGGGCAGCTCTGGGGCTCTGGGAACCAGCCCTCCCCATGGATTTTGGTCCCTCTCTGCCCTCCAGGTCCTGCCCATGTGTGGGAATGGCTTTCCCAGGGGATGATCTGGTGTTTCTGGGAGTCAGGCTCCCCCCAGTCACACTGCTGCCCTGAAGGAGCTCGTGGGGAGCAGAAGGGACACTGAGGTGAGCTGGAGCTGCTGGAGAGGCCAAAGCCATTGGGGTGCCAGCTCAGCTTTCAGGAAGCCTCCTCAATAAGCAGCATTTTGGGTGGGATGCTCCTGCACACTCCCATGTTCTGCCACTCCCCTGTTCTCTCCTCCCCTGTGCTGTTTTCCTGGTGGGGCACAGGCAGGGATCTCACACAGCTTTTTGTCTGCTGAAGCTCCAGCTTAGCACAAGGTGCTGCAGCATCACTGAATCCAGGACCAGCACAGTCCTGTTCCTGGAGTTTCCCTGCTCCTGGGTCTTGTGTTGGAGTAGGAAGAGCCCAGAGTGGGATGGAACAGCTGGAATGACTTCAAACTGAGAGAGGGGAGGTTTAGGTTGGATTTTAGGGAGGAATTCTTCCCTGTGAGGCCCTGGCACAGGTTCCCCCATCCCTGGAAGTGTCCCAAGGCCAGGCTGGACAGGGCTTGGAGCAACCTGGGACAGTGGAAGGTAGGGAAACCCAATGGACTTTAAGGTCCCTTCCAACCCAAACCATTCTGGGATCCTGTGAACACTCCCAAAGTCCTGAGGGTGCTTGAGGCTAAATTCCATCCCCAGGAATGTTGTATTTTGCAGCAGGTGGAACAGAGAACCCCAGCCTGGGAGCTAAACCCATACAGAGCCCTCAGCTGTAGGGTCGGGGCAAGGGGGTGGGAAGACCCTTAATGTTTTTCAGCAAGAAAACTCCTTTTTTTTCCTGTTAAAAAACGTGATAACGAGGTCTGGCAGCTCGGGGAGCAGGCAGGGAAGTGCAGCTGCCTCGGGGGCAGTTCGGGGTGAGCACAGAGTGCTCCGGGCTGGGAATCACCACGTCCAGAAGTGAGAACGCAGAAGGGCGCTGTGTGATCCCCCGGTAATTACCCCAGCAGACGCGTGGCTAACGGGAAAGATGAACCCCCTGCATAAACAGACTCGGTGGGAAATCCCTGCAGCTCCTTCAAATTCACCATCAGCCGGCTCATTCATTATTTTTTTGCTTTCTGCGGGGTCCCCCCTCGCCCATCCCCGAGCAGCGCAGGGCCGGGGCTGAGCTCCAGCCCCGCTTTGAAGGGCGCAGCTGCCTCAGCCCCCGGTGCTTTCTGCCATTCTGCTCACGTCGCTCTCCGTGCTCGGAATGCCCCGCTCCGCTCCTTCAGCAGCGCCACAAAGGCTCCCAGCCCTGCCCGGCCTCTGCGGGGGCAGCCTGGGGACAGGGAGGTGACTTTGCTGGGGCTGAGCCCCGCTCGGGCTGGGCTGGCTGTCCTTTCGGGCAGCGTGTGCATCCCAAAAGGGAGGGGCGGGAGGGGCTCACCTCGTGAGGACCTTCATCCTGCAGCCACCTGGGCTGTGGTTCCCTCTTTTTTGGGGGGACAGGGGGCTGTGGCAGCGCCGGGAGCTGCCGGTGGCACTTGGGGGTGCCCTGTTGCTGGCACACAGGGCACGGTGCTGCAGCCTCCTCCTGCTCCTGCTCCACCCCTGCCTCGGCACATCCCCTGCTCTGCCACCCCTCGTCGCTGCTCCCCGCGCCCTTGGCCTGCCGTTCGTAGATCTATTTTAATTCTACTCCGTTTATCTCGACTTTCTCTTCCCCTTCCCCGCCTCCGTAGGAAGTTGTGTGCAAACCGCGGGCCGGCTGCAGCTTTTCCCCAGCGTGAACAAAGCCAGCAGCCCTCCCACCTTCCCCCTGGCGGGAGGAGGAAAACCCAAAAAAAGACCGAAAAAAAAAACCCCAGTAAAACCTGCAGAGGGGAACTGCTGGAGCTCAGGTGTTAAATTGAGTCGCTGGGGGTTTTGGTTTTTGCTTTATCGCAGGGCCCGCCCTCCGGCCGGCATTGGCTGCGGCTGGGTGCCGCCTGCCTTTTCTGCCGGGGCAGATGCGGCTGTCAGCTCTGCCCGGCTCCCTCCCGGCTCCCTCCCGGACCAGCCATGGGCAGCAGGCGCTGGCCCGCTGCCCTCCTGCTGGCCCTGTGGCTCGGCCAGCTGGGCACACGGGCAGCCGGCCGCTCCAAGGTGAACCCCAGGATCATCGCGGCTCCCCAAGGTGAGTCCCGGGCTGCGCCGCCTCTTCCCACCTTCCTGTCCTTTGAGCAGAGTGCGTCTATTTTTACGGCTTTTGGTTCCCCCGGGGGGCTTTTGGCTCTCCTTAAACCCAGCTAAAAAGCTTCTGTTCTCGGGAAGGTGCTTCTGACTCGGTTGCTTTTAATTGGATTTTTAGACCATTCTTTCCTTTTTATGTCTTAAAAGCATTTTCCTACGAGCTGGGACTGTTCAAGGCTGTCAAAAAGCTTTTTTTTCCCCTACCAGCTGGGTGTATTAAAGGCTGTCAAAAAGCTGTAAGGCAGACACAGGACTCCTAACTTCCATCTCTGCCCTCCCCAGAAACGAGAAGTGTATTTACATAGCTAATGCACTTATTCATCTGATTTAACTTCCCCTGGCCGCTGCAGATGAGTTTTGTGAGTAAATATTTGCAGAAGACCCCTGGTCTCTGGGAAAATACATCAATGGCACGTAAGGACTTTCTAACCAGGCTGGATCTCAGCAAATCTGAACAAAGAAATGTTTTCAATCGCAGAGCCCAGCCCGAGCTTGGTGTGTCGGGGCTGCTTTTACCCCGTGCTTTCCAGGCTTTGGGCTGAATCCCCTCCAGGGCGGCTGGAACAAAGACCCCGTCTTGTCCCCGTCGGCCGTGGCTGGGCGGGCTGAGCGCTGCAGCACAAGGGCTCCTCTGTGCTCCCATTCCGCGGCAACTTCCGAGGACACCCCTTGCCCCCGGCTTGCCCGGTGCCATCTGCCGCTCCTGGTGGCATTCCCGGTGCCCGGGGCCGGGCTGCCGAGGGGAGGGGGCGCTGGCTGTGCGCGGCTGCCGGTGGCCTCTGCTGTCACCTTGTCACACAAAGGGGAGCGGCACCGCACGGAGGGCAGCGGGAGCTGCTCTGCCGTGGTGGCTGCGGGGAGACACACAAGGTGATGCTCCGTGGGTGTTTCCCCTGCCCTCGGAGGGAAATTGTGAAGGGCAATTGTTGGGGTTTGGCGTGGCTGGAAATGCCGAGAGAGGGATGGAGTGGCTGCTTCCCACCTGGGTCCGTGCACAGCGCTGTGGTTTGTCCCTCATCGGGGTCGGGGTGGCATTGGAGGCTGCTGGGACCTCTCACCCACAGGCAGAGACAGCAATTAGGACACTTCGCTGCTCGTCTTATCTCTGTTCTGGGCTTATCAGGCTCTCTAATTGTTTCGGAGAGCTCAGCTGGGCCCCGGGCCAAGAGGGAGTGCAGTCAGGTACCTGAGCGAGCTGTGTCCTATTTAGCAGCTCCCGCTTTCCTTGGTTCAACCTCTACCCTTCGCAAGCAGGTCTGTGGGTGAGGAGGAGGAGGATCTGGAGGAGGGCGAAGAAACAGGCCAGGGGCAAAGGGGACGCTGTGGCTGAGGAGCCCTCCTGAACTTCCCCTGGCCCAGCAGGGTGAGAACTCAGCGTGTTCACTGAAAGCGGCGCTCAGCCCGGGGCTGCTGCAGGCACAGCCCGGCTCGGGGCTCGGCCCTCCCCGCGGCTGATGGAGCTGCGGGCTCGGGTTTGCAGCTCACTTTGCAGCTCAGCCCCCCGTTCCCGGCGCCGGGAGCCGGCTGCAGAGCAGCGTTGCAGGCCCTGTGCTGCGTTTGCAGTGCTGCAGGGCTGGCCCCGGCCCTGGGCGCTGCGGGAGCTGGCAGCTCTGCCCATAATTAAATTTCTTACACGCCACAGCCCCGCACCGGCAGCGGCTGATGCGGCTCGGCAAAGGCACCTCCACGTGCTGCAGCCCTGACAGGGATGAGGACACAGATTTCCGAGGCTGGGCAGGGCCTGGCTCTCTCCAGGAGGGTTCCCTCCCTGCCTGCAGTACAGGGGCACAGCGGGAAATTGGGGCTTGGAAAACCTTGCCCTCTCTCAGCCTTGCTCCCCTGCCCAGCACCTTGCCCTGAGAGGCTGTGATGCCAAAAGTCTTATTCAACTGGTTTTCAGTGAATTTGGGGTAGCTGGAGTCTCCCTGGGTCCACCAGATCCAAGGAGAGCCCTGCCCTCCCTGCAGGTCCCTGAGCACTCCGCTGTTTCACCCCCCAGTCCCTCCCTGCCCATTTTCCCAGTAAGAAAAAGGTGAGGGGACGTGGTGAACTGGGAAAAAATGTCACCAGGCTTAGGTGGCACAGTCCTAAGCTCAGACCTGCAGACAAAGAAGCAGTGTCAGCCTGTCTTGGTGCTTGCAGCTCCTGCTTTAGTGATTCCCAGCCCTGGGGTTTTGGAGGGGGTGCTGGAGCACCATTCCACAGCTCTGCCTTCCCCTGGCTGCTACAGCCCCTGCTGTGCTTTAGTTTGTGCCCCCGATGCCCCAGCCCGGTGGGGGGGTGAGGAGGGCCCTGCTTCCCCCAGGATCGGCAGCTCCGTGGCCCCGGAGCCCTCCCAGCCGGGCAGAGGTGCCCGGCCCCGGCCCCGCGGGCTCTGCCGAGCGCTCCCCAGGCTGCAGGGCTCCTTCCTCCTGCTGGGGAGCGCGGGGCAAGGGTCAGCTTCACATCACTGCTCACAGCTCCAGAGCCTTTTTGCTGGCAAGGCCTTTGCCCCCTTCCCTCTGCAGCTGACCCGGGGCATCTCCTGCCTGTTGCCTCCCCAAAGGAGGGAGACCCGGAATGGGAGCTCCCTCTGTGCTCAGGCCCGGCAGCCGGGGCTGGTGCAGCGCCGTGTTCTCATCATCCCCTCCTCCCGCTGCCTCCCCGCATTTGCCCAGCCCCAAACGCTGGGCTTCGCTTTGGGAAAGGTGCGGTCCCATCCCGCCCGGAGCCTCTGCCCGTCCCCCGCGCTTCTCCCGGGGCTGGGGGCGCATCCCAGCCCGCCTGTCTCCTGACCGGAAAGTCACCGAGCATCGGGGAAACGCTGAGCGCGGCAAGGAGCCTGCGGGCTGGCTCGGGCTGCTGGGGCCCGGGGCTGCTGGAGCTGCTGCCACGCTCAGGGATGTGTCCCTGCTCACCCACACGTGCAGCAGCCCCAGGGAAACTCGGCTGTTCGTGCTGACGCTGCAGGGTAGGATGGGGTCTGGCTGTTTAGTGATTCCCAGCCTATGGACAGGTGAGCTGGAAGCTGAAGGGAGCAGGCGCTGAGCTCAGCAGCTCTGTTACAGGGAAGGAAGGTGATCCCAGTGACCCTTGGTTGCCTCTAGCCTGCCCTGGGATCCAGGGCTGTTGGAATGGCAGTTCTGGGAATTTTCCGTTCTGGGAATGTTTCTGTTTCTTCACCTGGCCTGCCCAGAACAGCTCCTGGGCTTTGCTGGGCCTGGCTGCCTCCTCTGCAGGGAAAGCTGTCAGCAGGGCTGGCTGAGAGCTGGGGAGCCCTGCGAGCAGCTCTGCGTGCCCGCGGTGCCCTGGGGCTGTGTTCCCCCAGAACCTTCCAGAAAGGGCTCCAGGAGAGCTGCAGAGGGACAGGGGGGAATGGCATCCAGCTGACAGAGTGGGTTTAGATGGGATATTGGGAAGGAATCTTTCCCTGGGAGGGTGGGGAGGCCCTGGCACAGGGTGCCCAGAGAAGCTGTGGCTGCCCCTGGATCCCTGGAAGTGTCCAAGGCCAGGCTGGATGGGGCTTGGAGCAACCTGGGATAGTGGGAGGTGTCCCTGCCATGGCACTGGATGGGTTTTAAGGTCCCCTCCAACCCAACCCATTGTGGGATTAGTGGCAAAACAAGGGATTTTTGGTGCCAGCAGCAGCTTTTCCTCCTCGGTGACAGCATCTCTGTTGCATTTTGTGGTCCCATGGTGTGAAACATCTTTGTAGGACACTTTCCCATGAAGCTCTCGGAGCATCACCATTTCCAGGAAAAAGCTGCTCGCTTTCCCAGCAGTGCTATTTTCTCCTTTTCACAGGGCTGGGGGATGCTGGGAGCAGAAAATGTTGGTTGGGGGAGAAAGAAAAAAAAATGTTTTGCTGTGCGCAGATTGAAAAAGAAGAAAAGCAAACCAAACAAATGGAGTGAATCACAGCCACCTCCTGTTGCAAGAGCACGACACAAAAACAACAGGCAGGGGAGGACTAATGGAAGTTGTGGCTGGAAAAGGAAGCCAGATGCCAATTCCTGACCACCTTCCCAGCTCTGTGCCAGGCCTGGGGCTGATGTGGGGACAGAACTGCTGAAAATTGGCCTGGGAACGTGTTCTGTAGATGATGCAGTCAGACTTTGTGCCTTAAATGGGACAAACTAAATTTAAACCTCAGTGCCTGAATACAAACCAAATCTGAATTTGAGCACCAAATAAATCCAAGTGCTGAGTACAAGGTGCTTTTTAAGGAAACTGGTATCCAGAAAAAGGGCTGGAAGGTGAGTTGGGAGGGGGAAATGGCTGGGTTGTGCAGCCACCTCCATCCCGAGGCATGTGGCTATTCCTGGCTGCTCCAAGAATAGGGCTCGTTCCTCCTGTTGGGCACTCTTTTCCTGTCGATGCCAGCTCCACCCAGGATGCTGTAGGAGTGTCACAGGAGCTGGATGTGGAAGCAGCTGCCACCAGCTCCACTCATTCCAGAGTGGTTTAGGTGTGGAGGGACAGGTTTGGGAGAAAAAGTCCTGCTCTTTTTGACAGCTCTGCTTCTGTAACTTGTCCCCTCCCCAGCCTGAGCCCTGTGCACTGGGTCAGTGCCCTGCTGCAGCAATGATTCTGTGTCCAGTTATGCACTGGGGTTAAATATTTCCTCTATCAAGCGTGGTGGTGTGGGAGGGAGAAGGCACCGCCAGGTTAAGGAATTCTAGGAGTTTCCTTGAGGAATTCATGCCCTGTTCCAACCAGACACCTGCCCTTGGGCTGCTGGCAACAACCCTGGCCATGGCTTTGCTGGTATCTTGGTGTTTTGGGAAGTCTGAGCCAAGTCTGGTTTCAAATTCCTGCCCGTGGGGCTTTCCAAGCCCGAGAGACGCGGAGCTGCAGCCAGGGCTGGACGTGAGGGGAATGGGGCTCCTGTGTTGGGTGGGCACAGAGCAGCTGCTGGGAAGGGCTGGGAAGGGCTCTGTGGCATTGTCTGCCCCAAACCCAGGGCTGGGACCCCCCTGCTGCTCCTTCCAGGTGTGGGAAGGTTCCAGCAGCAGGGAGGAGCTGCGAAGAGCGCGGCAGGGCCCTTCCCGATCCCGTGAGGAAGTGCCTTGGCCGCACACTTCCCATCTGTGTTCTCCAGGGATAAAATCTCTGGAGCCACGGATCTTCCCACCTGGAAACCTCCCTGGGGAACTTCACAGGCTGCCTTGCCCTCTGCCCAGCCCTGGGCTGGGAGAAGCTGCCTGGGGAGGGATTTCCAGCCGCAGGGAGCTGGGGTATGGAAGCCAATTAAGCAGCGTGGCTTTGCTGGTGGATGCTGATCGAGCTGCTCGGGGCAGTTTTTATCTCCTGGAAGGCCTTTGATGGCAAATCAATCCCTGGCTCTGACTTTGCTGGTGGGAGGGGCTCTCAGCTCGTGCAGAAGCCATCCTTTGTTGTGTTGACACAACATCCAGCCGTGGTTGTGCCATTGTTCCGCTGACCGTAGGATAAAATCCCGTAATCACAGGCTGCCGCCTCCCAGCTTCTGCCAGGAGCTCGGTGCTCTCCTCACAGAGCAGAGCCTCTGGAAACTCACTAAACCTGGCTGTACATCTCTCAGTGTAGGCCCTGCAGCCCGTGGGGCCGGCTGGGAACGCCGTACCTGCAGGATGACAGGAATGTGCGGAATCAAAGGCTCCGGCCTCGCCTGGCAGCTCCAGGGCTGCATAATTGTGGGGGGGCAGCGAGCAGGGGAGAGTGGGGCCGTGTTAGTATGCATGGAATACTCTGCTGTGCCTGCCAGGGAGGGATTCTGTGCTTCATAAGGAGAAATCCAGCGTTCCGCCGTCCTGGGGTGGCTTTGAATCCAGGGCTTGTTCCTCCCAGAACGCAGGTTAGGGGTCTCTTTTGTTGCTTGCTGAGTGGGAGGTTGGGATCGTTCCTGGCTCCAGGAGGAGAGGGGATATCGACAGCACAGCTCCCAGAAAAGCTTTTGAGCAATCCTTCCCAAAGGCAGCAGCTGAGTTACCAACCCAAAAAGGTTTTTCCCCCCCCTTCCCTGCCCCAGCTCACCCCAACGGCGCTGCCAAGGCGCTCCCAAAAATAGAGTGGGAATGGTGACTGTGCCAGGATATTTGCCTTCTGGAGTGCAACTCTCAAAAAGCACATTTGTCTGCTGGGAGAGCGCTCTGCGAGCGTGGCCCTGCCGGGCATTGGGATGGCACAGGGGCTGAGAGCTTTTCTAGGATCCCTGATAATGCAGCCTCCTTTGTTTGCCCGGCTCCGGGAAAGCTGGGGATGGCAGGGATCTCTCCAGGGCACAGCGAGCACCCCGTGAGCGCAGGAGCTGCGGGAGCAGGGGAGGAAGGAGCCAGGGAAAAGCAGGATGGAGGCAGCTGGGAATGCAGGCAGGCTGAGGGTGGAGAAGCCCGGCTGAGGGGAGGATGTTGATGTTGGTGGTCCCGCAAGGCCTTGCCCTTCCCTTTGGAGGGGAGCTCGGAAGCCGTTGGGGAGGCAGAGATAAGATGAGAAAATAAAACACGGAGGTTTCTTGGCGGGTGATTTGATCGCTGCTCATCTCCAAACTGCCTCGGGGGCACAACAGGATGAGAAAACCCAGATTAAACCCGGGGCCGTGCCTTGCTGGGATCTCGAAATGAGATAGAGGAGTGAGATGTGTCAGGCTGGGCTGGGGTAACGTGGGGGCCCGGCTGCAGTTTCCCCCCAGCTTTCACATCTCTTTTTTCTGTGTTTCCCATAAGTTCCTTGACCCCTTTTTGGGGGGCTCAGGGCTGTGTGTGCCCCTGCTCCCTCCTCCCCCACCTGTGCTGCCCAGTGCTGGTTCTGTGAGCCAGGAGCTGGCGCTTTCCCCGGCCCCAGATGGAAAATGGGAAGGGGAGCAGCCACAGCCCCATCCCTCCCTCCCTCCTGGCGGCTTTCGGGAACTGCCATCTCTCCTGCAGGGTGGAGGGAATGGGAAGAGCCTGCTCAGGGCTTTTACCTGCCCCGGGCTGATGGGAAAGCACTTTGGAAAACCATTTAGCCTGCTCCATCCTCTGCGGGATGCAGCTGGGGGAAGGCCTGGCCAAAGGGAAGGCAGTGCCGTGGCCTTGGTGCCAGACCTGCCCCGTGCCTGGGGGCAGAGGAGAGGCTGTGCCGGTTCTGGAATGGGTGGGAGGGGAGGGATGCCTGCAGCAGGACTCACTGATCCGCATTCCACCCTTGGGCTGGGATGGACACAAGCTCCTGTGGCAGGGAGCTCCCTCGGAGAACAGGAGCAGCAGATGTGTCTTGCTTCAGCAAGAAGCATTTTTAGCCCTCTGGCTCTGCCTGGTTGCCACGGCTGCTCCCCCGGAATTTTGGGGGTCCCTACTCCTTTCAGGGAGAGGGGAGAGCGGGGAGCACCAACCCCTCCTGTGCCAGCCACCAGCTCCTGGCCGCGCTCCCAGACTGCTCCAAGCCGAGTAGGAAGGGAACAGGGAGGGAGTGAAAGTGGGATGAGGATGATATTTGGTCCTGGAGGAAGCTTTTAGGGGAACAGGGTAGAAACCTGGAGGTGTTGGTTCTTCTCTTTTGCTGTTGCTTGCTTTGAGAAATGACTCAGCTGGAGCACGGGCTGCACCGAGAGGCTGCGGGGCTGCCCCGTTCCCCACGGGGTGATCCCTCAGCCTTTCCAGGCCTCTCCTTCTCCGCAGGGCCCAGCTCCAGGCATCCTCAGGGAGCAGGGACCCCGCTGCTGGGTGCGGCTTGGCAGGTGCAGGTGGCAGAAGCCGGGGGCAGGAGGGAGCAGGGAAGGAAGTGGTCTCCCCTCCCCGCGTTTCTTGGCGTTATTTCACCTCCTTCTCAAAAACCCATCCACAAAATGTGAAATGTGTTGCTTTTCACGAGGTGTGGTGGTGGTGGTGGCATGTTGGAGACCTCGCAGCCCACAACCCTGCGATTATTCCGTGGCAGGTCGGAGCAAAACTCCCCAAAATGTTCCTCCTGAGCCATCTCATTTACAGTCAGACTGTTCCTATAAAAAACCCCGTTGCTGCAGGCTCTGCCAGGTCCCAGCAGCCCTTCAGGCTGCCTGAGGCATCCATCCCATGGGAAGGGGCACTCACAGAGTAGCAGGGCCCTGGGGAGCACCTCCCTGTCCCCACTGTGGTTCCCTGGTGTCACATTGTTCCCTCGTGTCACTTTGTTCCCTCTGCGCACAGTCACGCCGACAGGAAAACTTAGCACAGCAACTCCTTGGAGACACATTTCCCCTTCCTGAATGCCTCAGTTTGGGAATTTATAGATCATCTAAAAAAAAAAAAAAAAAAAAAAAAAATGCAGCTTGGCTCCTTGCTGGCATCCGTGGTGGAGCTGGGGGGAGAGGAGCGTGTGGCTCCTGGGTGGGAGCGCTGGGGTGAGTCCGGTGCTGCTCCAGGGATGGAGAGGAGCCCTGGCAGCCTGGGGGATGTCCCAGCCCTCGGGGACAGGTGCTGTGACTTCCCTGGGGGTGATGTGGGGCAGGTAGGGGCAGGGCAGGTGGGGCAGGTAGGAAACCCAGGGATGGTCCCGCTGGCCTGGCCCGAGGGGAGAGCGAACTGCGGCTGCACCGCGGGTGCTGTCAGAGTCCTGGCCCCAGCGAGGTGACTGAGGCAGCGAGCCTGAATCACATTCCCGGGAAAACGGGGGTCTGGGCTGCCTGTCGAGCATCCTGCCCGCACGGGGGAGGCGGCAGCGGAGCAGGGAGCGGAGCTGGGAGCAGAGCTGGGAGAGGAGCAGGGAGCTGGGAGCGGAGCAGGGAGAGGAGCAGGGAGCCGAACAGGGAGCGGAGCAGGGAGCCGACAGGGAGCGGGGCTGGGAGCAGAGCAGGGAGCGGAGCTGGGAGCAGGGAGCCGAACAGGGAGCGGAGCTGGGAGCAGGGAGCGGAGCAGGGAGCCGAGCAAGGAGCCGAACAGGGAGCGGAGCAGGGAGCAGAGCAGGGAGCTGAGCAGGGAGCGCTGGCAGCGCTGGCACGGCTCCTCCTTTCCCAGGAAAAGCCCGCGGCACCCTGTCCTGACTCAGAGGCCGCGTGGCTGCGGGATGAGGGCACAAGGTGCAGCGCTGACACCCGGGGGACGCTCCCACGCTGCCAGCCCTCGCCTCAGCTCCGAGCAGGCGGCTCTTCCCTCTGCCGCCGGCTGGCGCCGAGCTAGCAAGGTCAGAACGCGTCAGGGCTGTGGGGAGAGGAAGGAAGGAAGGAAGGAAGGAAAGCCGGGGAAGGCTTGGAGCAGGCGGGCTGGCAGCGGGGCGGGCGGCAGGAGGCGGCCGCGGTGGGAGGCGCGGGTGGCGGTGCCATCGGGGCCGGGCTGGGGACAGCGCCGCGTTACAGCGACACTGCCCGGGCCCTGCCTGCCCTCGGCTGCCTCCCCTGCTCCGGCACCCGTTTAAATCCCCGCTTGCCGTGGGGCGCCGGCCCAGCGCCGTGTTCCCATCCCGTGGCAGCAGCAGGGGAGTTCGGGCTGGCCCGGCGGAGCTGAGGGCAGCGCAGGGGCCGTGTGTGAGCAGAACCCCACACCCTGCTCTGCCAGCTCGTGTTCCAAGGCGACTCCCCCTTCACCAGGGCAGCCAGGAAAGGATCTGCCCCTCGCCCGCATCAGCTCCGAGAAACCTGCAGCTTCTGCTCTCACCCTGCTTCCATTTTCATTTCTGCCAGGCTTTATTTCAATTCCTGATTTTAGCGGGTTGGAGCCTTCGCCTCCGTTCCAGGCAGACACCGGCAGAGCCTCAGCCCCTCCCGGTGCCGGGAGCCGTGCGAGCCGCTGACTCAGGGCTGTCTGGGCTGCGGGAGCCGCTGCCAGCCGGGGATGGTGCGGGCTGGGCAAGGAAGGCGGCGCTGAGTCAGCCCCGGGCGGGCCGGGAGCGGGGTGCTGGAGTTCGCCTTGGGGAGACTGCGCACCCACACCGCCCCTGTGGTGCTCTGGGATGCTCTGGGATGCTGAAGGGGCTCCTGGGCCCATGGGGAGCTGTTGTGTTGCCTGAAAAGGCTGCCCAAAAACTGAGACCGGTCAGGAGTAAGGGAATAAAGGTGGGGATTTATTCTAAAGGCCTTCAAAGCTACATTTAGGGTAGACAGAGCCCCCCAGGGGCATCACCCAAAATGGACGAGTCACGAGTTCTCCACACCTTTACAGGTTTGGTCCATTTGCATATCAGCATCAATTCACCAATTCAAACTTTGCATTTTCCCCCAGCTCCCTTAGCTCGCTCCCCTCCTTTAGAAGCTGGGCCTGGGCAGTCTGAGTGTCCTTGAAGAGCAAGCACAGAGAGGCCCTGCTCTGTCTATCTCAGCATGAGGGAACAGCAGCTAACAGGCCATGGAGCATCTCAGTGACA
The DNA here is from genome assembly GCA_013398175.1 of Climacteris rufus. Classification (NCBI taxonomy): domain Eukaryota; kingdom Metazoa; phylum Chordata; class Aves; order Passeriformes; family Climacteridae; genus Climacteris; species Climacteris rufus. The sequence continues at coordinate 28,643 of VZRZ01005887.1, forward strand.
CATCAGGCAATACAGAATTCGAAAAAATCTAAGGGTTAAGCCCTAAGGCAGCAGTTGGCTGTGCCCCCAAGCTGTATCCGTGTTGCTCTCCAGACGGGAGGCGGGATTGCTCCGCTCCTGCTGCACTCTGTGTTTGGTTCCCTGCCCTCGGCTGGTCCGCAGCATCTCCCTGTCCCCGTCCCTTCTCTGCCCTACCTCATCCCCCGGGCATCCTTCCGGGGTGCAGCGGGCTCCGTTCTCCCTCGCTCGGCCTGATCCCTGCCCTCCCCTCCGGCGCGGGGCTGTTCCGAGCACAAAGCCGCCCTGTGTCCCATTCATCCCGCCGGAGCGGGGACATTTCCAGCGACAATCGTGCCATTCATCCCTGCGCTATCCTCGGCGCTGGCAGCAAATGCCAGGCAAAGGCACTGGGGCAAAGGGGCTCGGGGGGTCAGGCGAGCTCTGGAAATGAGCCCTGTGTCTCCCGCAGCCCCGGAGCGGGGTTTGGGAAGGAGGGTGACGGCAGGGTCAGCCCTTCCCGCTTCCAAGGCTGCGAGCCTTTCTTTGCAGTGTCAAAAGCAGCTTTGGGCTTGCTAGGAGAGCCGTGTCCCATTCTTTGGGGACATCAAGGGACGTGGCCCCGTCCCTGGCAGTGTTCAAGGCCAGCTGGATGGAGCTCTGAGCACCCTGGTCTAGCGGGAGGTGTCCCTGCCCACGGCAGAGGATTGGAACTGGATAATCTTGAAGGTCTGGATGGATCTTTGCCTCCTCATCCCACAGCTCCTGAAGCCACTCATCCCCCAGACCCCCAGCGTTGCTCCCCCATCCTGCCAGAGGAGAAGGGGATCAAACATTCCCTAACCCGAGCTGCTGGAGGCAGAGCAGGGCTCGGGACCAGCTTAGCAGGGCTTGGGACCAGCTTAGCAGGGCTGCCCCCGAGGCAGAAGGAGCCTTTGGGAAGCACCTTTGGAGCCTCCCTTCCCAGCGCAGGGAGCTCAGCCGCGGTGGGCCCTGGCTGCCAGAGCTGTTTACTCTGAGCCCGTGATTCACAGGGCCCCCGGGGAGCTGCAGGATAAATAACAGGCTGGCACCGATCGAGTGATTGTTTAGGGCTGGTTTGTTTTCGGCTCTTTGCAGAGGAGCGTGGCCTTGGCACGGCTCTCCGAGCTCGGGGAAGGTCGGGAAGAGGCTCCCAGGGAGCCCAGAGGGAGCAGGACACAAGCGTGCAAGAGTGGGAGCTGGAGGAAGAGGAGCAGGTGTGGCTGCGGGTCGATATTGGCCCGGATTAGCAGCAAAAATTTACAATTTAAATTTAGGAGCTGGAGGTTTTCAAACAGTTTGGTGAAGTCTGGCCAGACCTGCTGGTGTTGGTGATGGGGTCAAAGGGCTTTAGGGGCTCCCTGCGTGGGCCAAGAGTGGGGTTTTTGAGGGCTGCTGGGACATCAAAAGGTGTTTAAGGGGATTAGTCCTGGCCTAGGCAGGCTTAGGCTGAGCCTGTGGCTGAGGGCAGGCCTGGCTGGCTTCCCGCAGGTCGGGCAGAGGAGCTGCACAATCACTCTGGAGGACTCTGTGCCAGCTTCTCCAGCAGTTTTTCCCAGTCCTTGGGCACAGGAGAGGCACGGGAAGGCAGGGCAGGGCACAGGGCAGGGATCCAGCTGGGCATTCCTGGCCGGGGCTCTGGGCCAGGGCACAGGGAGGTGACGCCTCAGTTCTGTGCCCACCCTCTCCCTGTGGCTGAACAGCCGGACCTGGGGGTTCTGGCAGCTTCCCCAAGCCCTGCTGGGCAAACCCGGCTTGTTTGACCCCGAGGAGCAGCAGAGTGGAGAACAAACCCACAAATGGAGCAGGAATGCAGTCGGTCCAGTGTCCTCTCACGGGGCTCTGCCTGCCCTGCCAGTGGCAGCCCCTGTAAATAAAGGGACACGTGGCACCGAGGAATTGCCTGGCAGGCAGCTCCAGGGGCAGGCCCGGCCTTTGTCCGAGTGCCAGGAGCGCTGTCCCGGGCAGAGGCCCCGCTCCTTTGGGACAGGGAAAACAGGGAATGAGGAATGCCAGGGGCAGCCCTGACCCCGGGGCCTTTTCCCCCTCCTGCCAGCCCTGCACACCACGGCGCTCTGGCTGCCCACGCGTGGCTGCGGCACCGGGGGACCCCACGGAGGGACAGCAGACACCCGGGGGGACAGTGCCACCCCCTGTGCCGGGCCAGGCAGAGGGAACGGAGGGTGCTCGTGGGGAAGAGGGGAACAGCCAGACTGAGAGAGAGGAAGGAAGGAGAGGCAGACAGGCAGCTCTTCTCCCGGCTGGGCCCATCTGCAGCCCCCAGCTGTGGTGGCTGAGGCCTTGCAGCTGCTTTTTGTTCCTGTCCGGAGCAGGGAGGTGTGACTTGAGGTGCACTCTTCCTCTGTCACACCTGGGCTCTGGCCTGGGAACTCCAAACCCTGTCCTTCCCTGGGGCTCCAAACCCTCTCCTTCCCTGGG
>VZRZ01005887.1:34265-50359 GCA_013398175.1 Climacteris rufus
TTTTCCAGTCAGGAATCCTTTCTCAAGTGTGAGAAGTGATGCTCAGGTTATGGCACTGGGGAGACGCTCCCTTCCCGTTCTTTTCCGCTGTCGGAGTTTTTCCTCCAAAGCAGGAAGCTCTGAGCCAAGCAGGGAGTTCAGAGAGCAGGAAAAGCCCACAGTTGGCATCCTCCTGACCCCTTCCTGTCCTCCTTAGTCACTGACCAAAAACTGGGCCCAGATCCTTCCCTCGGTGTTCCCGGAATGCCGCGGATCCTGTCCCGGCACCCACAATGACGAGTCCTCTTCCCAAATCCTCTGAAGAGCAGCCCAGCCTGGCTGCCAGCCCTGCCTGCCACTTTGGCCCTGCATCCTCGCTCTCCCCATCGCTCCCAGGGATCCAGCCCACCCTTCCCAAGGGATTTCAAGCACCCAGGGTGGGGAACAAGGACACATTGTGGTGTTTGTGATCTTGTAGTCACTGTGACCTTGTAGTCAGCGTGCTGGGCCTGTGTCTGTTGGCTTTTAGAGACAAGGAATTAAAGCATTTCCCTCTCTTTCATCCTAGGAAGACTTCCCAGTGAAAAATGAAGGGCAGTGTGTGATGTCTGGGAATGTGGTAGGTCCCAGCCGTGGTGGGATTGGGAGAGGGCCGGGGGTGGAAGGAGCTGTGTGTGCTCCCTCTGGGTGAGGAGCTCCAGGAACAATCCGGGGGGCTGTGTGGTGCTGGGGGCTTGGCTGTGCCGTTCACAGGCTCCTCTCCCCCCTGGCAGGAGGACAGCAGGAATTACCTGACCCTGGTGGAGCAGTACGGGGACGGGCTGCTGGTCTGCGGGACGGGCGCCTGCGCTCCCACCTGCTGGAACGTGGTACGAGCCCTTCCCTTCTCAGGACACCTCCAAGCAGAAGCCAGACAGAACAAAGGGAAAAATAAAGCAGTTATGGTTTATGGGAGGACCTTCAGGTGCATTAGGGCAGGCAAAGCCACAAGAGGCACACCCAAAATGGACGTGTGATACAGGATTTTGACCCTTTATAAGTGTGGCAGGTTTGCACATTGACCCCAATCTTCCAATTAGAGATCCAGGTAATGAAGTAATTTACCCCAGGTTTGGCCTCCTTAGCTCACTTTTGTTTATACTTCCTGAGGCATGGGATGGTGAAATGTCCTTGGTTCCCAGGCAGAGCAGGATCTCAGGGATGTGTTTTGTCTGACAGGAGTGGGAAAAACACCAGCTAAGGCTCTGTGTGGAATTTAGAGTTATGCAATAAAAGGCTACAGCACTACAAATAGATGAAAAATATAAAAGCTAAAAATCCTAAGGCATCCCCCTCAGGCAGGGCCAGGCAAGGCAAACCCCTGGCCTGCTGCCCCAGGGTGGATCTGAGCCCTGATCCCACTGAGGGTCCCTCTGTGCTCCCGCAGACGCAGCGGAAGGAGAGCCCTCCCTGGGATGGGAGAGGCATCGCCCCCTTCACCCCCGACTCCAACACCCTGGTCCTTGTCGATGGTAAGTGTGGTATTTCCCCATTTTCCTGAGATCCTGCTCAAAAGCTGCCCCCTGAGCCCTCCAGGGGCTCTGTCCCCTGCTCTGGTTGGCCTTGGCTCTCCGTGCTCTCTCCCCATGGAAATGCACATCCCCCTGGGACAGAGTGTGGCACCGGGCTGGGGATTCCCACCCAGGGCGTGGGAGGGACAGCAGGGAGTCAGGAATGGTGTGGCTTGGAAGGCACCTCAGAAGAGGTCCCACTGCTCTGACAGTGGGACAGCTGGGGATCCTTCCCCAGAATCTGTCCCTGACACCCTTTAAGGAAAAGGATCGGGGTGGGTCCTGTCAGGACTGAGTTTCTTGGTCTGTATCCACCATCTCTGTGAATCCACCTGAAAGCCCTGGCTTGTTTAATCTCTTCTCCTCTCACCAATCCTTGTGTCCTGCTGCAAATGAGCCTTCCTGTCCCACAGGGCAGGACATCTACTCCACGGTGAGGAAGAGCCAGCAGAACGGGAAGATCCCGCGCTTCCGCCGCGTGCGAGGGGGGGGAGAGCTCTACACCAGTGACACGGTGATGCAGAGTGAGTGGGGGGCATCCCCTGGCCTCTGCCACCCCACAGCTCTGGGGGAACATCCTCTCTGCCCAGCTGGGCCACAGGGAGCTCCAGAGTTCCTCGGTCACCCTGCAGCTGCAGGAGGGGCTGCTCTGGTCCCCTTCTGTCCAGGGAGGAGGGACCCAGCTGTGCCCTCCGGCTGGGGGGGCTTCACTGCTTCACTTCTGTCACAAAACAACGGGGGCAGTGACTTCCCCTTCCTCAGGGGATGGGGAAATGAGGGTGGCAAGTCCCCTCGTGCACACTGGGAGGAAACAGGGTTGTGAAAAGGGCCCAGCAGCTGCCCCATGGCGTTGGGCAACTTCCATTCCGGGCAGGGGCTCTTTCCAAACCCCCAGCCAGGATGGAACCCTGAAGCAGGGCCGCATTGGGCTGTGCAGGGGGCAGGGTGTGGGCACAGGGAAAGGGCCCTGCTCCACTTCCCTGAGATTGTGTCGTCTTCCAGCAACACTGGGAAGTGGGAGATTAGTGAAATAAAACATGGAATCAAATTGGCACCAGGATAGCACAGAGCTTGTGCTGGGAGGGGGAAACCAAGCCAAACCTCAAAGCCCCAGGGCTGCCAGGCTGATCCCTGCAGATTCCCTGCCATGGGAACACCAGGGCTGCCAGGCTGATCCCTGCAGATTCCCTGCCATGGGAACACCAGGGCTGCCAGGCTGATCCCTGCAGATTCCCTGCCATGGGAACACCAGGGCTGCCAGGCTGATCCCTGCAGATTCCCTGCCATGGGAACACCAGGGCTGCCAGGCTGATCCCTGCAGATTCCCTGCCATGGGAACACCAGGGCTGCCAGGCTGATCCCTGCAGATTCCCTGCCATGGGAACACCAGGGCTGCCAGGCTGATCCCTGCAGATTCCCTGCCATGGGAACACCAGGGCTGCCAGGCTGATCCCTGCAGATTCCCTGCCATGGGAACACCAGGGCTGCCAGGCTGATCCCTGCAGATTCCCTGCCATGGGAACACCAGGGCTGCCAGGCTGATCCCTGCAGATTCCCTGCCATGGGAACACCAGGGCTGCCAGGCTGATCCCTGCAGATTCCCTGCCATGGGAACACCAGGGCTGCCAGGCTGATCCCTGCAGATTCCCTGCCATGGGAACACCAGGGCTGCCAGGCTGATCCCTGCAGATTCCCTGCCATGGGAACACCAGGGCTGCCAGGCTGATCCCTGCAGATTCCCTGCCATGGGAACACCAGGGCTGCCAGGCTGATCCCTGCGCATTCCCTGCCATGGGAGCACCAGCTAAGGGAGCTCTCAGGGACATGGGAATGCCCAGATGGCAGAGGTGTGTTGATAAGAGCAGCATCATGGGGTTTTCTGAACAAACAGCACGGATTTCTGCCCCTGAGGGACCCTTCCTCCCAATAAAGCTCCCTGAGCAAGGAGGGCGTGGGTTTCCTTTGCTTCCCCAGGCTCTGGGGAGCTGTTCCCTCCAGGGAGTGAGCCTGTGGGGCTGGGCAGGAGGCAGAGGAGTGGGAAGGCCTGGGAAGGTGGCAGGGAGAGGCTGGGCTGGGAGCTGGAGCACAGCTCTGTGCCATTCCCTGCCCTGGCTGCAGAACTCTCTGCCCTGTCCCCACCGGTGGCTTTTGGGGTCAAACCCCTGTGGCCCAGGCTGAGGTTTCTTGACTGCTCCCTTCCCTGTCCAGACCCCCAGTTTGTCAAAGCCACCACGCTGAGGCACGAGGAGCCCTACCAGGACAAGATTTATTACTTCTTCCGAGAGGACAACCCAGATAAGAGCCCCGAGGCCCCCAGGAACATCTCCCGGGTGGCCCAGCTGTGTAAGGTACCTGGGCACGGCGTGGGTGGGCAGGCAGGACAGCTCCAGCGGGGAAAAAGGGCCGTGCCAGCTCCCCTGGCCCCTCTGACAGAGTCCTGTGGGGTACAGCCATTCCTGATGGGGGACAGAATTCCATGTTCTGTCCCGCTGGGATGTCAGAGCAATGTGATTATTGCAGTGTCAAATAAACCTCTGGAGCATCCCTCACTTCCCCACGCACGATTCATCCCCCCAGACAGGGGTTTTGGGGCTGTTCTCTGCCAAAGCCTGACTCCCTCCCTGCTTTCCCTTCCCCCCAGGAAGACAAAGGGGGAACCAGCTCCCTCTCGGCTTCCAAGTGGACCACGTTCCTGAAAGCCACCCTGATTTGTGTGGACCCGGTCACCAAGGGCAACTTCAACTGGCTGCAGGACGTGTTCTTTGTCCCTGCCAGCGACTGGCGCCACTCCAAGGTCTACGGGCTCTTCACCAACACCTGGTGAGCGGCCCTGAGAGCAGGGAGGGGGATCCCTCTCCCAAATCGCTCCTCCCCGCCCTTTATTCCCTCTGGAAAGCAGCAGGGGCGGGCACGGCGGCGGGCAGAGGGGCAGGGGAGTGGCCCGTGTCCCCTGAGCCCTGCCTGTCCCCTCAGGGGCAGCTCTGCCGTGTGTGTCTATTCCTTCGGGGACATCGACGCCGTGTTCCGCACCTCCCGGCTCAAGGGCTACAGCGGCCCCAACCCGGAGGTCAAACCCGGCCAGGTGAGCGAGGGGGGGAAGCTGCTCCTCATCCCGGGGTTGGGAGGGTGGTCCTGCCCTGGCACTGCGGGTCTGGGACACAGAGGGGACACGGGGCTCTGGGGGAAGCTGCCCCTCATCCCGGGGTTGGGAGGGTGGTCCTGCCCTGGCACTGCGGGTCTGGGACACAGAGGGGACACGGGGCTCTGGGGGAAGCTGCCCCTCATCCCGGGGTTGGGAGGGTGGTCCTGCCCTGGCACTGCGGGTCTGGGACACAGAGGGGACACGGGGCTCTGGGGGAAGCTGCCCCTCATCCCGGGGTTGGGAGGGTGGTCCTGCCCTGGCACTGCGGGTCTGGGACACAGAGGGGACACGGGGCTCTGGGGGAAGCTGCCCCTCATCCCGGGGTTGGGAGGGTGGTCCTGCCCTGGCACTGCGGGTCTGGGACACAGAGGGGACACGGGGCTCTGGGGGAAGCTGCCCCTCATCCCGGGGTTGGGAGGGTGGTCCTGCCCTGGCACTGCGGGTCTGGGACACAGAGGGGACACGGGGCTCTGGGGGAAGCTGCCCCTCATCCCGGGGTTGGGAGGGNGCTGGGGAGGGGACACGGGGCAGCCACCGAGCGAGGGAGGCACTGCGGGGAGGACTTGAGCGCTGGGAATTCAAGGAGGCTGGGTGAGGTCTGATGCTTCACGGAAAGCACAGGGACAGGGTCTTACAGCCCCTGGCACGGGCACGGTGACAACAGCCCCGGGGCAGGGCTGGCCCCACGCCTGGCCACCCCGAGCTGTCCCTGCCCCGCATCCTGCGGCTCTGACGGTGTCCCCTGTCCCCGCAGTGCGTCCCCTCCGGGCAGCACACCCCGAGCGAGACCTTCAAGATCGCGGACAGCCACCCCGAGGTGGAGGCGCGGGTGGAGCCGCTGGCGCCGGGCCCGCTGTTCCACAACAAGCACCGCTACCGCAAGATCGGCGTGCACGCCGTGCCCGCCGCCGACGGCCGCCGCTACAACGTCCTGTACCTGGCCACAGGTAGCGGGGACACGGCCCGGAGCCGCTGCCCGCGGCTGGCAGAGCACACGGGGGCTGCGTTCCCAGCCTGGCATATGCTTGTCGAGCAGGGGAGCGCTGCCAAGTCCCCGGCGCAGCCCAACGCTGCCAGCCTGGCTGCGTAGGCAAAGCCGGGCTCCGGGCGGGCTCCCAGGCACGGGGGAGGCAGCGGGGGGCTGCTTCCCTCGGGGAGGGGGCACGGCTGTGCCCGGGTGTGGTTTCAGGCTGCGGGGCAGGGATCTTTGCCAAGGGAGCCGCTCCCGCTCTTCCCCGGGCTGTGCTCGCCCTTCCCCGCGCTCTGCCGGGATCTGTTCTCTGGCACTCGTGCAGGCTCTTCCAGGGGCTCTTTACATTCCTAATCTGTGATTGAAAAGCTGCAGACGGCTCTCAGTGGGTGGCTGGCGTTGGATTAGGGCCCGCAGATGCTCCCGTTGCTCTGATTTTCCGGAAGCCCAGCTTGGAATGGAACGAAGGGGAAGGGCTGGGCAGGGCACGGATGCACCTGATCCCTGCTTGAGCTGGGCCTCACCTTCCCCTGGGTGTGAGCAGGGTGGGGGTGGGTGTGGGGGAGAAGGGATCAGCGATTTGGGAAGGGGAATCCCATGCAAGAGGGATTCTGAGCCCTGTTCCCTCAGGATGCTGCTTCTGGGAACAGTCCTGTGCTCTCTGGGTGTCAGGAATGCAGGCAGGCACCTCTTGGAACCCTCCTGCTCCTCCCAGGGTGGCTCAGCAGGGCTCTCCCCTCTTTTCTCCCCAGACAAGGGGTCCATCCACAAGGTGGTGGAGCTGCCAGACGGGGTGCAGAACATCATGGAGATCCAGGTCTTCCCCGACAAGGACCCCATCCAGTCCATGATCCTGGACCATGCCAGGGTGGGTCTCTGCCTGCTCCAGGGGAAGGACAGCAGGGGGTTGGTCCATAGCTAAAACCAGGCAGGGGGAAGGCAGGGACAGACCGTTCAGTGCCAGCCCCTGGGTCTGGGAGTAGAATTGTGGAATCATGGAATGGTTTGGGTTGGAAGGGACCTTTAATGCTCATCCAGTCCGACCACTATGGCAGGGACACCTTCCACTGGGGTGGGACAACCTGGCCTGGGACACTTCCAGGGATCCAGGGGCAGCCACAGCTTCTCTGGGCACCCTGTGCCAGGGCCTCCCCACCCTCCCAGGGAACAATTTCTTCCCAATATCCCATCCTGCATCCTCATCCCAAGTCCCTCTCCAGCTCTCCTGGAGCCCCTTTAGGAACTGGGAGGGGCTCTGAGCTCTCCCTGGAGCTTTCTCTCCTCCAGTTGAACACCCCCAGCCCTGGGAGCATCTCCATGGCCACCCTCCAGCATCTCCACATCCTTGCTGACCATCCCTGGGGTCTCTGGGCTGACGCTGCCTCTGCTGTGTCCCGCAGGCCGTGCTGTACGTGGGCTCGGGCAGCCGCGTGCTGGAGCTGCCCATGGCCATGTGCGGGGCCTACCGGAGCAACTGCCACAGCTGCGTGCTGGCCACGGACCCCTACTGCGGCTGGGCCAACGGCTCCTGCCTCCCGCTGGCCCTGCACCGGTGCGTGCAGCCCCGCCTGCCTTTTGTACCTCGGGAACACCCACACCCTGTGTTTCCCTCCAGCCTCTCATCCCTCAGGGGGACACCCAGACCCTCAGCGTTCCCCTGCCACGCCTCTCATCCCTCGGGGGACACCCAGACCCTCAGTGTTCCCCTCCTGCCTCTCGTNTCATCCCTCAGGGGGACACCCAGCCCCTCAGCGTCCCCCTGCCACGCCTCTCATCCCTCGGGGGACACCCAGACCCTCAGTGTTCCCCTCCTGCCTCTCGTTCTTCATGGGGAACACCCAGACCCTCTAACATTCCCCTGCCAGGACTCTCATCCTTCATGGGGACATCCAGACCCTCAGTGTTCCCCTCCCTCCTCTCATCCCTTGGGGGGACACCCAGACCCTCAGTGTTCCCCTCCCTCCTCTCATCCCTTGGGGGGACACCCAGACCCTCAGTGTTCCCCTCCCTCCTCTCATCCCTTGGGGGGACACCCAGACCCTCAGTGTTCCCCTCCCTCCTCTCATCCCTTGGGGGGACACCCAGACCCTCAGTGTTCCCCTCCCTCCTCTCATCCCTTGGGGGGACACCCAGACCCTCAGTGTTCCCCTCCCTCCTCTCATCCCTTGGGGGGACACCCAGACCCTCAGTGTTCCCCTCCCTCCTCTCATCCCTTGGGGGGACACCCAGACCCTCAGTGTTCCCCTCCCTCCTCTCATCCCTTGGGGGGACACCCAGACCCNTGCCTCTTGTCCTTCATGGGGGACACCCAGACCCTCAGTGTTCCCCGCCCGCCTTTTATACCTTGGGGAACACCCAGACCCTGTGTTCCCCTCCTGCCTTTTATACCTTGGGGGACACCCAGACCCGGTGTTCCCCTCCCTCCTCTCATCCCTCGGGGAACACCCAGACCCTCAGTGTTCCCCGCCCGCCTTTTATACCTTGGGGAACACCCAGACCCTGTGTTCCCCTCCTGCCTTTTATACCTTGGGGGACACCCAGACCCGGTGTTCCCCTCTCTCCTCTCATCCCTCAGGGGGACACCCAGACCCTCAGCATTCCCCTCCTGCCTCTTGTCCTTCATGGGGGACACCCAGACCCTCTAACATGCCCCTCCTGCCTTTTATACCTCAAGGGGACCCCCAGCCCCTGTGTCCCCCCCCCTCCTCTCATCCCTCGGGGAACACCCAGACCCTCAGTGTTCCCCTCCCTCCTCTCATCCCTCAGGGGGACACCCAGACCCTCAGCATTCCCCTCCTGCCTCTTGTCCTTCATGGGGGACACCCAGACCCTCTAACATGCCCCTCCTGCCTTTTATACCTCAAGGGGACACCCAGACCCTGTGTTCCCCTCCCTCCTCTCATCCCTTAGGGGGACACCCAGACCCTCAGTGTTCCCCTCCCTCCTCTCATCCCTCAGGGGGACACCCAGACCCTCAGCATTCCCTGCCAGGCCTCTCATCCTTCATGGGGGACACCCAGACCCTCAGCGTTCCCCGCCTGCCTGTCATCCCTCGGGGGAACACCCAGACCCTCAGCATTCCCCTCCAGGTCTCTCATCCCTTGGGGGGACACCCAGACCCTCAGCATTCCCCTGCCAGTCCACAGCCACAACCATGCATGGTCTGTGCTGTCCCCAAAAGTTTGGAGTCCTCTGCCAGGATCCATCCGTCCCTTGAGGGGTTTTGAGCACCCAACCCCTCCTCCTGCTGCTGGGTCTCCCCTTTGCCATCCCCAACCTTTTCACTGGGAATGGGGGAGGGTTTCCCACTCATCCCGCTCACATGGGGGCTTCCCATCCCTGGAATGCTGCTTTCCCGAGATTACCTTAGTGCTTATTCCCATTCCCATCCCTGGAATGCTGCTTTCCTGAGGTTCTGTTGGTGCTTATTCCCATTCCCATCCCTGGAATGCTGCTTTCCTGAGGTTCTGTTGGTGCTTATTCCCATTCCCATCCCCTAGGGAGGCGCTTCAGAACCTGAACTTGGACTCGTGGCGAGGCAACTGCCAGAGGGGGGATGTTAAGGAAGGTAAGTGGAGGTGCTGAGCTGCAGGAGCAGGGCTAGGAGCTGGTGGGTTCTCCAGGCTTTGGATGGGTTATGATGGGAGCTGGGGAACTGGGAATGCCTCTGCAACCAACACACCAAGCTGGGGCTGGTGGAAATAATTTTTCTGAGCTGGCTGGGAGGGATTAAACTCTGTGTCCTGGGAGAAAAGTCCTGGGGGCTTCACCAGGTGAGGGCTGTTGAGTGGTTGTTGTGACATGGAATTGTGGAATGGTTTTGGGTTGGAGAGCATCCAGTTCCACCCTCCCTGCCCTGGGCATGTCCCTGCTGACCCAGCTGGGCTCCTGAGGGAATCTGTGGTTCCTGGGCATTCCCCACCCCTCCCTGCCCCTGATCCTTGCAAATCTGCGGTGTAACAACCTCAAAGACTTTTTGTCTGTTGAAGCAGGTATTTGTTTTTATCAGGGCATAGCCCCACCAAACACATACACACCCCACAGAGACAGGGCACAAACTTTTATCCTTTAACTACAAGCATCTTTCTAAGAAAAGGTGGTTCCATGCTAATGATTTCCTAGAACTTATGAATATGATTTGCATATCTCTGCCTCCTGGTGGTTATCTCGGGTTGGATGAAGGCTGCAGGTCTTCCTCCTGGCTGAACTTTTCACCTTTCCTCTTGCCCATGCGCTCTTGGTAGGATCTTTATGTAAGGCCCTACTGTGCCAATCTTGGCAAGCCCCAGGCCTGCTGTTCTTTCTTTGGAGAGACCTCGTGCCTCAGTTTCTGCAGCTTTGTTTCTCTTTTTCTTAAGACTGGGAGTTAATATTGCTAAGCTTACAAGAGCCCCTTGATCATAAAAATTCCCGTTCACCCTGTCCCCCCGCAGCCGACTACCGGAACATCTCGGTGCTGCCCTTCTCCCGCTATTACCTCAACTGCTCCATCGAGTCCCACTACGCCACCTACAACTGGTACCACAACGACGTGCTCATCAAGAGCTGCAACACCACGCACCCGCAGCGGGACTGCTTCCACTTCATCCCCAGCGTGGGCCGCGAGCACCTCGGCCACTACGTGTGCATGTCCGAGGAGGACGGCTTCCGCCAGGCGCTGGTCAAGGAGCGCCTGCTGGACCGCCTGCGCTTCCTGTCGCAGACGGGCCGTGCCCCGGCCGCCCTGGGCTCCTGGCTGCAGCTGCTGCTCGGGCTGGCCCTGCTGGAGCTCCTGCACTGACCGGGCCGCTGTCCTGCTCGCCCTGCCCGCGCTCCGGCCGGGATCCCCGTTCTCCCAGCCGCCCCTCGCACACCGACCCGCTGATGTTCCCCCGGGGTCCGGGCAGCGCCCGCTCACCGCGGGCCTCGCTGGAAGAGCCTCGCGAGGAGGGCGCGGCCGCAGGGCTCGGGGACACGCGGGGACGGCGCCGGCGGCCGCTCTGTTCTCCGGTGTTCAGCAATGCATGCACTGACCCTCGGGCACGGCCACTCCTCACGTCGGGAACGTGCATGCGATGAAGGTGAGGAGGAGGAGCCGGCCCTCGGCCTCTGGACTGGGCGATCCGAGCGGGGGCCGCTGCCTCCCAAGGTTTTAGGGGATGATGTTGGGGTTGGCGAGCGGCTGGGACACTCCCGGCGTCACCCGTGAGCCCCAGGCTGGAGAACCGGGCTCTCGGGGGGTTTGGGGCTTTGGTTTGGTGTTTTTTGTTTGCTGCTGGCGTCGGTGTGGGAGGGAGGTCGGGAATTAGCGCCGGGAAACTCGCGGGTGCCGGCGCCCAGTTAGGGATTTGCATGGAAAAGCCTCGGAAGGTGACTAGATTTGGGGTGTGGGGAAGGCCGGGCGGGAGGGGCGGGCAGGGCAGCTGGAAGCGGAGCCCGGAGCCAACCGGGAGGCGCTGGGACGATGTTGGAAACGCACAAATCCTCTGCAGGCAGCTTAAGGGCATTTTCCGTGGGCAGTGGGGCCACCCCTGCTCCCCACCCCGCTCCTCCGGGAGAGGGACCAGGCTTCCTCAGGGAACGAGGCTGCGGATCTCCGGGCGCCGGGGGGGCTGTGCCTGGCTCTGCCTCTGTCCCCCCAGCCGGGGGACGGGGGAGGCCCGGGGGTCGCTCCCCTTGCGCTTCTGGAGGTCTCCGAGCAAGACTAAACTGTGAAAACCGGGATGCTCTCCCTGCAAAGGGTGATCCCGCTCCTTGTCCAAACCTTTCCCAGCCCGGAACGCCCCGGCCTCGGGCGGGGCATCCTGGCTCGTGCTTCCAGTCCCTGTCCCAGCTCCTGCCCCGGGCCTGCTCCCTCAGGAGGGCCCGAGGCCCTTTGGGGCCGGAGGGAGGTGCCACGGCCACCAACTGTGGACAGCGGGCCAGAGCTTCCTACTGCACTACATTCCCAAGGAATTCCCCATCCCGGATCTAGGATAGAGCTTCTTACACCCCTTCTCAAAGCACTTTAACTTTGTGAACTAACAGATATTTATTATCGACTGCTCATTACTGTATTGTAGAATTTTATAATATTACAGGAGGTGGGTTCGGATTAGAGGAGAGGAAAAAATAAAACACCACAACAGCTACCAAAAAGAATTAAAAAACCCTTTCGGATCTGTAACCAAAGTGGATGGTTGGAATAAAGAGTGGAACGAAGCAGGAGAGCGCTGTGTTCCTCACTGGGAGCCGGGGGGTGCCGGGATCTGCCCTCGCCTTTTTCCATGCCCTGTTCTCCCCAGCAGCAGCCCCAGCCCTGGGTTTGCCGCTCCTGCTGCAGGCTGGCGCCTTCCGGGGGCAAATTCCCGCTGGAGAATCCAAAGGGGGTGTGAGCAGCACCCCTGGAAATCGAGGGGTGGGAACAGCGGCGGTGTTCCCGCAGGATGTGGAACCATCCCTCACCTCCCGCCCGCGGTGCTCCTGCTTTTCGGCTGCTTTTTTGGGGAAAAGGAGCTGCTGGTTGATGCTGCAGGGGGAAAGGGCTGGGCTGGGGCTGGAGGGAAGCAGGGGCCGGGAACTGAGGCTTTTAAACGGTGCCAACAAAAGCGGGCGAGAACAATGCCTTCCTCCTCTCTTTCAAAGCCTCCATCAAAGGCCCGCGGCACAAAGGCAGACCTGGCTCAGGGCTCGGGAGGGTCACGGCTCATCCCCATCCATGCCCTGCTCTGTGCTATTCTTAGCGCTGCCGCTTCTTCCTGCAGGGAAATGTTCCGGGATGGGGATGCGCCCTGAGCCGCAGCGCTGCGGGGCCCGGGAGGCGCTGGGGACGCGGGGATGGCGCTGCCGGGGCTCCGCTGTGCACAGGGGGGGTTTGGCAGCCAAAAGCGAAACCTCTCGCTGCCTCTTCCCTCCCCAGCAGCGGCTTTGGCAGGGAGGCCGCGCTGGCGGCGGCGGCGAGCGGCAGCTTGAGGGGAGGGAGGAGAAGGAGGAGAAGGAGCCCGGGGGGCGGGCGGCTTCCAGAACAAGGAGTGCGAATTTTGGCAGCCCCCTCCCCGCCGCGGGGTGGGAGCCCGGCACGCAGGCGGAATTTGGGGCGCTGGGCAGGGACACCGAGCTGTTGGCACTCCCAGCTCCGCTGCTGCCGGCGCTGCCATCCCAGAGCTCCAGGATCCCTCCTGGAATCCCCGGGCTGGAGGGCTGGGAGCAGCGCACGGCGGTGGTGCCGAGCCCCCCGGAACGGGTTGGAAGCGGGCTGCAGGCGCCAAGAATTCCAGTTTGTTGCCCAAACTCCGTGTTCTTGCCCGAGCATCCGGCGGAGAGCTGGGACTGAGCACCGCAGGGTCCCTTGGGTGCCAGGGGCCGCGGCATCACCTCCCTCCCCAGCACGTCCCCATCCCCTGCGAGCAGCCGGGACAAAGCACCGAGCCTTTTGCTAAATTCCCGGAGAAAAGCAGCGAAAGCGGAGCCTCCGGGCTGTGTTTTATTCTGGGACGCGTTTCCACCCCCCGCCGGCTGTTTCCTTAAATACAATGAGCCAAAAGCCGGGAGAGAACGCGGGCTCCGGGAGCTTTTGTGGCTCCGGGGCTGCGGGAGCCGGGATGTCACCGCCCTCAGCCCGGCTGCGGCCGCATTGTTCAGGGTTATTCTGGGATCCGCGTTCTCTCGGGAGCGGGCGCACACAGGAAGCTCAGGTGCTCCAGCACAGGAATTCCAGCAGCTTTTCCAGGCTTCCTCCGGCACAGGCGGAGCGGGGACGGCCGCACGCCTCAAACAAAAGCCACAGAGCATTGCACTTTTCTCCCTGCATTTTGGGGGGCATTTCTGTCTCAGCCTTTTTGGTTTTTTTCCCCAAGATTTTGGGGGGCATTCCTTCCTCAGCATTTCATTTTTTTCCCAAGATTTTTGGGGCTATTCTGCCTCCAGCCTGGGGGCTGCTCCAGAGGGAGATTTTGCCATGCAGGACCATCCTGTATCCCCATGGATGAGGTGCCAGGGCCGGTGGGAGGTCCCACAGCAGCATCCCAGGGATGCTGTCTCCGGCCACGGCATCCCTCTGGGAATCTTTTCCTGCTGTGATGAGAGTACAGAGCCATCCCAGAAGGAGCTGCTGAGGGCTGGGCTCAGGACACCCCGGCAGCCACCCCTGGATTCACAAGAACCGGGATTCCAGGGATGGAGAGGCGCTGCTGCATCCCGGCCACACCTTCCCTCCTCCCACAGAGGAGGATAAATCCATTTATGGCTCCACCCCGGGAATTCCAGTGTCTGGAACAGGTGCCTGAAACCCTGGCACGCTCCTGGCTCTCTCCCAGCTGCCGTCACCGCTTGTCCGGCCGGTTTTCCCAGCCCGGGATGTTGTGACAGCTCTATTTGCAGGGATTACTCGCTGCCTTGGGGCTGTTTCCTCATTTTTCCCGAGCATCTCGGGATTTCACCCGCCTTGGACAGGTGTCTGTCTGTCCCTGTGTTTTCCTGTCGTCCAGGCGGAGTGATCCCGAAGGGATCCAGGATTGGGGATCCAAGAGTGATCCAGGTGGCACAAGGAGGGGGGTGGAGCTACGGCACCGAGGCGGGGCAGGGCGAGCGATCCGAGCGGGAAACGCAGCAGTTTACTGGTACTGAGATGACCCGGGAGAAGCTGGGGAAGTCAAACACGGGATAATCCCACGTGGCCCTGTTCCTCTTCCCACAGCCGCCCGCACAAACGCTGCTGTTCCCCTTCCAGCTGCGAATTTCCACCCCAAGATCCCCGAGGGGTGATCCTGCCTGGAGCAGGAGACCCCCAAATCCAGGCATCAGCCGGGCAGCCTTTAAGTCTGGCGACAAATGAGTGAGAAGAGATTCTGTTTCACGAAGCAGGAGAATAAAAACGAGGTAGAATTGTTCCTATTTCACATTAAAGCTGCTCCTGGCTGGCTCCATCCTCTGGATCTCGAGCATCACCGAATTCCTCAGGAATGCTGTGGGGGATGACGATCCTGTGCCAGCTCATCCCCTCTTCCCTGATCCCAGGAAAACCCCTCCAGCCAGAACTGCTCGCTCACAGTTACGGTCTGTCTGCAACCGAAGTTTCTCATTTTCAACATAATGTTACGAAAATGAGCCTTTCCCCCCTCCCTTCCAGCCCCTCACTGAATCACGAGGGGTTTCTGGGCAGGACTTTGGCTGCTGGAAGTTTCCCAACAACCTGTTTGTGGGTGGGGGCCGAAAACTCGCAGGGAATGGATTCACTCACTGGAGAGCGGGGACGAGCCCGGGATGAAATCCCTGCAGGAAGGAGAAGAAACTGTTGGGAAATCCAACAAAACCACGCGTCCTTCCAGGGAATGGGTGCGAGCAGCGTGGAGCGAGCAGGGTGGATCCACACAGGGATGCCGGGTGTGGTTTTGGGATACGGGAGCAAAGCAGCAGCTCCATCCCTGTCCCGGGTGGATTTCACCTGCTGTGCTCTGCCTCCATCCCAGCCGTGTCACACCGTCCCCTCATCATCCCCCCGGCACAAACCCACCCCCAGAGCCCTCCCGGCCCTTCCCACCGGCTCGGGGGGCAGAGGCACCCCCAGGCTGAGCTGCTCTCCCAAAACCCCTTCGCTCCCCCAGGCGCTGCTCCCAGAGCTCCTTCCAGCCCGGGGCGATGGGCAGGGGCTGCTGCGAGCGTGGGGACACGGCCGGGAAAGCCCCACGGGTGGAAAGCGAAAGCGAGCGACGCCCACGGCGTCACCTCCCTCGGGACAAAACCGCCCTGGAAGGACCCTGCTCGTCCCCAGCGCGGGTGACACGGAGGGGAAGGCCACGGGGGAGAGGTGACGCTCTCTGTTCTCTCATCCCGAAACAGCAGCGGCACACCCGAGTCCTGCAGGGGCGGGAGGAGCGCCGCCTCCAGCCTCCCCTGCCGCTTTCGGCACCCCCGGCGGAGCCGGTGCGGAGCCTCGGCCGGGACAAGGTGTCCCTGCGGGTGTTTTGTCACCTCCCACCGCTTCCTGCCTCCCCCCGTTTCTCGTCAGAGCCCCCCGGGTGCAGCAGCTCCTGTGCTGAGGGGACGCGACCGCCGCGTTTCCTTTGTGCTGCGGGGCTGGCACAAAGCGTGGCGACTTCCCGGGGTGGCGGGAGAGGGGGGACAAGGGCAGGACCCCGTGGGGGTGTGTGGGGGACCCCTGAGTCACGCAGGGGACAGACACGGGGTGCTGGAGTTGTCCCCACGCTTGGGGAGGTGCTGGAAGGGGTTGCAGAGATGGCACTGTGACCGCGGCTGGCAGGGCAGGGCTCAGCGTGGGGCCGTGTGTCCCTCCGTGTCCCTCCGTGTCCCGTGGGCCCTGTGCTCGTGTCCGTGGCCGGAGGAGAGGCCGCAGGTCCCACCCAGGACGGTGACAGGGGGAAGGAGGAGGTGCCCCAGTGTCCCCAGGGTGTGGGGCTGCTCCGGGGTGCACCTGCTGGGACAAGGGGGGATGGGGATGGGGGCCGGGGCAGGAGGGGGCAGGGACTGTGGGGGAGGG
>VZRZ01005887.1:66257-76907 GCA_013398175.1 Climacteris rufus
CCCGCATCCCGCATCCCGCATCCCGCATCCCGCATCCCGCATCCCGCATCCCGCATCCCGCATCCCGCATCCCACATCCCGTGGTTTTTAGGGAACAGGGGCTGCTGTGATTCCCTGGAGCGCTGCCCGTGCCATCAATCTCTCCTCAGAGATCGGGATGGGGAGCGGGGCGCTCTCTGCTCCATCAGAACCGACTTTCCCGGCGCTGGCTGCTCCTGGAACAGCCGCCCCGGCTGGATCCCGGCGGGCAGCGTCCCCCGGGCCGGGCTGAAGGAATTCGGAGGCGTTTTCCCCTCCATCCCCTCTCTCCAACCACCCGGAGATCTCCGCGTGTCTCCTCCCCGCAGGGCTCTGGGATGAAAGGCCGGGAATGCGTGTCTGGAACGATGGAAGCTTTGAAACTCCTGGCACCCGCTGTTTATTTTTTAATACTTTTTTCTCTCTCTCTCTTTTTTTTTTTATTTCCCCTGATCGTTTCCGAGCCTCTGAAGCTTCTCCTGCCTTCGCAGCCTTTCATTCTCTCCCCCTCCTGCCCGCATTTGCTCGGGCCAAGTTTTTTTTCCATATATTTACTCAACAAATCGCTCCGAGAGGCTTTGATGGATCCGATTCACTGCGGCTGCTGGAATCAATCCGGGATGGATCCGCTGGAGATAAACTTCAAAACGACACCAAAAACGGCCCCAAAAAGGGTGATCCAGAGGATCCTGCATCCACAGGGAATGCTTGGGGCAGGGAAGGGGCTGAGGATGGGATAACTCATCCCGGGTGTGAGCACGGAGGCGCTGGCGCCGTCCCAGCCTTTCCTCCCGCCCCCAAAGAACACGGCCGTGCACGAGGATTAAGCCTAATTCCTTAATTGTTAGGAAGACGGGATAAGCTCGGATTTACATATCTGAGGGAGGGAAAAAAATTGCAGCAGCGGCTTAAGGGAGATCAGAGGGAAAAAATCCGTTTTTCCCTTTTTTTTCCCGGTAACAAAAGCTCACGAGACCGTCGGGAGAGGGGACGCTTTGCTGGATGCCCACAGCGAGCTCGCACATTCCCGTGGGATGCGGATTGGGATGGGGTTGGGGGTGTCCCTGGATCATCCTCAGGACATCTGGGTGACCGGATCAGCAGGAGAAAATGTGGGGAAAATGCTGTTTTTCCCCTCCCACCCCTAAACCCTCCGCGTTTTCCCGAAGAACCCCAATTCCCAGGGGAAAAACCGATTTTTTGCCCTGGTTTCTGCCCTCACCCCGCGAACGGCAGCGATTAAACGCGGGTTTATCTGATTAAACTCAGCCTGAACTCCCTCCCCACGCTCAGGGGGGGACATTCCGGAGGGGCTGCGTTATCCCAAGCGCCACAATTCCATTCGGGAGTTAATGGGATGGCGTGGGGAAGCGCTCGGTGTGTTTAATAGAGACATCCCCGGCCCCCTCCCCAGGGCGGGGGATGAGCTGGGGCGGGCGATCGGCATCGCTGGCGGCTGCCGGCGGCTGATAGCGCCTTTTACAAGGAGATTAAAGCCTCCGCCTCTCCCCGGGCAGCTCGGGAAGGGGGGATGCTCCCGGAGAGGCAGCGGCCCCGCAGGCTCCCCCCCATCCCGCCTGCTCCTGCCTGATAAGGCTGCGGGAAGCGGCGCGGACCGAGTCCTCTGCGAGTCGCTGCTGCTTTATTTTCCTCAAAGGAGACGGGGAAAATTAAAAAAAAAATTAAAAAGAAGAAGAAAAAAGCAGAATAAAAAAAAAAGATAAAATCGACAGTAACTTCTGAGGGCAAACTCTGCCCGAGTCAACTCCTGCCTCCTGAAAAATCATTTTCCCCCCTCCTCCTGCGGCTTTTGGGAGCAGCCAGAGCGATGTCCCACTCCTGAAGGTGGGAATGACCCTCCCAGGCTGGGTCTCTCCCCCCAGAGCACCCCCGGTGCGGCCAGAGCTAAAAATGCCCCTCCCGAGATCCAAACATGTGGGAAACAGGTCCCAGCTGCTCCTCTGGGCTCCCGCTGGGTCCCTGGGGGGTTTTCCCCCTCCTGGGCAAACAGCCCAGTCTGTGCTGTCAGAGGAACCGCGGGGATGTGAGGAAGTGCAGGAATATCCCCAAAAATCCCCGGTGCTGGCGGGAGATGGGGCAGCTTGGGAAGGACAGAGTTATCCCAACATCCTTTGAAAATCCACGCGTGGGACCCAAATCGGACCATCCTCCCTTTTCCCCACACTCCTGGGACCAGGAGGAGGCTGAGAATTCCCAAAACAGGGATGCAGGAGCCCGTCTGGCCATGTCCGGCTGCCGGACCGGGTTGGAGCGGGGCACACAGGCGCACCCATCCCAAACACACAAAAAATGGGATTTGGGAGCCGCTTTTGCCTTTTCCCCACCCCGGCTCCGTGCTGGGGTCCCCATGTCCCCAGCCAGACCCCGGCAGGAGAATCCCGTGCCAAGCCCACCAAACCCAGCCTGTTTCCCATCCTTGCCCGGCGCCTGCATCTCCAAAAAACTCCTCAGCTGTGGCACCGGGATCACTCCCAGACCTCCAGCACCTTCCAGAACCACATCCCCCCGTCCCCTCCACCTCATCCCCCGGTTTTCCCGGTGCTTTTCCTCTCCCCCAGCCCGGCAGGGCCCTCGCGGGTGCGTTTGGGGTGCCTGGGAGGTTCCTGCTGCAAATCCCTGGGAGCAGCGGCGGGGTGGAGACCTCGGGGGTCACAGGAACTCATTAACGGGACTCTTTAATTAATTGGCTTCATCTTGCTGGGGACGCCCCGTCCCCTGGCAGCTTCGGGTGGCGGGTGCGGGGACACCCAGGGGTGCCCGGGCAGGGCAGGGCAGGGCAGGGCAGGGCAGGGGGGCATCCCCATCCCTAAGCGGCTCCATCCCCAGGAGCGGCCCGGGAAGGGTGGGATGCTCCGCTCCCGGGCTGGACTGACGCTAGATGGGGCTGCAAACGCGCGGGCCGCGGCCGCCCGAGCCCGCAGCCCCTCGGCTCCTTGAGCCCGAGCATCTCCTTCAGCCCCCGCAGCTTCCTCAGCCCTCGCCGCAGCTTCTCCCCTGGCAGCGCCCTGGATCCTCGCAGCTTCCTCAGCCTCCAGGGCCCCCCTCTCCCTGCAGATCCCCCTCTCCCTCTGCGGCATCCTCATCCTCACCCTCATCCTGATCCTGATCCTCATCCTCATGCTGATCCTCATCCTGATGTCACGCTCATCCTCACCCTCATCCTGATCCTCATCCTGATCCTCACCCTCACCCTCATCCTCATCCTCACCTTCACCCTCATCCTCACCCTCACCCGCACCCGCACCCTCATCCTCACCCTCACCTTCATCCTCACCTTCATCGTCATCCTCGTCCTCACCCTCATCCTCATCCTCACCTTCATCGTCATCCTCGTCCTCACCCTCATCCTCATCCTCACCTTCATCGTCATCCTCGTCCTCACCCTCATCCTCATCCTCACCTTCATCGTCATCCTCGTCCTCACCCTCATCCTCATCCTCACCTTCATCGTCATCCTCGTCCTCACCCTCATCCTCATCCTCACCCTCATCCTCTGCATCCCCGTCTCCCCTCACACCACCCCTGTCCCTTGCAGCACCTTCACCCCCTGCAGAACCTTTTCCCTTTTCCTGGCAGCCTCCTCACCCTCCACATCCCTCTCTGCCTTCTCAGCACCCTCAGCCCTTTCAGCACCTTCTCCCTGTGCTCCATCCTTTTCTTGGCACCATCCTCATCCCTCACATTCCCCTCTCCCCTCACAGCTCCCTCTTCCCTTCCAGCACCTGTGGCCCTTTCAGCACCTTCACCTCTCACAACACCCTTGGCCCTCTCAGCACCTTCACTCCTCACAGCCCCTTCTCCCTGTGCTCCATCCTTTTTCCTGGCAGCCTCCTCACCTTTCACATCTCTCTGTCCCCTCTCAGCACCTTCTCTCCCTGCAGCTTCCTCAGCCCCTGCCGCACCTTCACCTCTCACAGCACCCTCTTTCTCCCTGTGCTCCACCCTTTTTCCTGGCAGCTTCCTCATCCTTTGCGCCCGTCTCCCTCACAGCGCCCTTTCCCTTGGAGAATCTTCACCCCTCGTAGCACCTTCTCCCCCTGCTCCATCCTTTTTCCCGGCACCATCCTCACCCTTCATCCCTCTCTCCCTTCACAGCACCCTCAGCCCTTTCAGTACCTTCACTCCTTGCAGCACCTTCTCCCTTTTTCCTGGCAGCCTCCTCCTCCCTCACATCCCTCTCTCCCCTCACAGCTCCCTCTCCCCTTGCAGCACCTGTGGCCCTTTCAGCACCTTCTCCCTGTGCTCCATCCTTTTTCCTGGCAGCCTCCTCACCCTCCACATCCCTCTCTGCCCTCTCAGCACCCTCAGCCCTTTCAGTACCTTCACTCCTTGCAGCACCTTCTCCCTTTTTCCTGGCAGCCTCCTCCTCCCTCACATCCCTCTCTCCCCTCACAGCTCCCTCTCCCCTTCCAGCACCTGTGGCCCTTTCAGCACCTTCTCCCTGTGCTCCATCCCTTTCCCTTGAAGCCTCCTCATCCCTCACATTCCCCTCTGAGCACCCTCAACCCTTTCAACACTTTCATCCCTTGCATCACCTTTTCCTCCTGTGCCATGGTTTTTCCTTGCAGCCTCCTCACCCTCCACATCCCTCTCTGCCCTCTCAGCACCTTCTCCCCCTGCTCCATCCTTTTTCCTGGAACCATCCTCATCCTTCATCCCTCTCTCCCTTCTCAGCACCCTCAGCCCTTTCAGCACCTTCACCCCTCACACCTTCTCCCCCTGCTCCACCCTTTTTCCTGCCACCATCCTCACCTTTCACATCCCTCTGTGCCCTCACAGCACCTTCTCCCTGTGCAGCTTCCTCAGCCCCTGCAGCACCTTCACCTCTTACAACACCTTTTTCCCCTGCTCCATCCTTTTCCCTCGGAGTCTCCTCATCCTTCACATCCCCCTCTCTCCCTTGTCAGCACCCTCAGGCCTTTCAGCACCTGTGGCCCTTTCAGCACCTTCTCCCTGTGCTCCACCCCTTTCCCTTCAAGTCTCCTCATCTCTGACATCCCTCTCTCCCCTCTCAGCACCCTCAGCCCTTTCAGCACCTGCGGCCCTTTCAGCACCTTCACCTCTCACAGCACCTTCTCCTCCTGCTCCTTCATCTTCCCTTGAAGCCTCCTCATCCTTAACATTTCCCTTTCCCCTCAGCACCCACAATCCTTTCAGTCAGCACCCTCAACCCTCCACCCCTTTCCCTTCAAGTCTCCTCATCCTTCACATCCCTCTCTCCCCTCTCAGCACCCTCAACCCTTTCAGCACCTTCACCCCTAACATCACCTTCTCCTCCTGTGCCATGCTTTTCCCTTCAGCCTCCTCACTCTCCACATCCCTCTCTCCTTTCTCAGCACCCTCAGCCCTTTCAGTCCCTTCACCTCTCACAGCACCTTCTCCCCTCTCAGCACCTTCTCCCCCTGCTCCATCCTTTTTCCTGGCACCATCCTCACCCTTCACATCCCTCTCTCCCCTCTCAGCACCCTCTCCCCTCACAGGACCCTCTCCCCTTCCAGCACCTTCTCCCTGTGCTCCATCCTTTTCCTTCCAGCATCCTCACCTTTCACATCCCTTTCCCCCCTCTCCCCTCCCAGCACCCTCAGCCCTGCAGCCTCTTCACCCCTTCCAGCACCTTCTCCCCGTGCTCCATCCCTTTTCCTGGCAGCCTCCTCACCCTGTGCACCCCTTTCTTCCTCTCACACCCTCACCCCACATCTCCCCTCTCCCACGGACACCGGGCCACTTTTCCGAGGAGCTGCTGGTCCCAGCACCACCACCCCGTGCTGGGGTCCCCTCCCAGCTCACCGGGGCTGAACCCCCCACTCAGATCCCCCTCTCCCTCAGAAATCACCCCTCAGCTGCAAATGGGTCCAGTTCTTCCTTCCCGGTGCTGCTGGGAAGCAACAAATCCCACCCCAGCCGCTCCCAGGGGGTGTTTTTTGGGGTGTTCTGCACCTCTGGGCCCTCATTTTATGTAGTGGAGCTGACACACGAGCAGCGCTGCGAACAAAACGCCAGCACAGGGAAAAAAAACCCGGCTTTTACCTCCCCCAGCCCCTCGAGAGACCCCGAGGCTTGTAAATCCCCCGGCGCCGACAGGTCAGGGAAAAACGTGTGATGGGAGTGGGGAAAGAAAGGCTTGGAGGAGAAGCAAATGTTTGAAGAGGCTGGAGAAAAACGCCCCCCTAATCGTTAAGTGCTGCCTGTAAATTATTCATCGGCTCGGCAGAGAGGCACGGATCCATTGCCGGCGAGGGCAGGAGGGTGGGAAAACACGGCCAGGGAA
Organism: Climacteris rufus; assembly: GCA_013398175.1. Classification (NCBI taxonomy): domain Eukaryota; kingdom Metazoa; phylum Chordata; class Aves; order Passeriformes; family Climacteridae; genus Climacteris; species Climacteris rufus. The sequence continues at coordinate 72,565 of VZRZ01005887.1, forward strand.
AAACACGGAGGCCGCAGAGCTCGCCCGGCAGGAAAACTTGGCCAGCCCGAGGAAACGGGGAGGCACAAAGGGGTTTGGGGCGCGGGGGGAGCTGGAGAAGCGGGAGAGCATCCCCGCTGCATCGCTCAGGGCTTGGCTGCCCCGATTTTAATGAAGCTGTTAACGAGCAGAGCCCGGGCAGCCCCGGCAGCCGCGGGGCAACGCGGAGGGCCCGGGTTTGATCAGGAGGAGGCGGGCGGGGAGAAGTGACAGGGCTGTGATCAGCACCGGGCCGGGCCGGGGGGCACGGCCGCTCCATTAGCGCCGTGTCAGCCCCCATCGCCGCCGCTGTCACGAGATGGCTCTTCCTTCCCAGACATCCCCCTTCCCTTCCTTCCCTTCCTTCCCTTCCCAGCCATCCCCCGCACCAGCAGAGTGAAGATAATTCCTGCTTCAGGGGGGACAAAAGCAGCCGAGGGAAGGAGACGCCAGCCAGAGGTGGCGGCGGGGGGAGCGATGTTCGCCCTGCCGGCCGGGAGAAGCGAAAATCCCGGTGCAGGGGTTTGTGCAGAGCCCTCCGGGCTCCTCTTGCCCCGCTCAGGCCTCTCCAAACGCGACCCCACAGGGTCCCCGCGGGGATGCTGCGGGCAGGAGGCAGCGGGGCTGCTCGGGGCAGGAGCAAACAGCGATTCCAGCGCTGCAAACACGGAAATCCCAGGGCAGCGCTGCCAGCAGCCCGGCTCGGAGCCCGGATCCATCCATTTCAGCCCTGCCCGGCCCCGCACGCCCCGTCCCGGGCTCGGCTCAGGGTGCAGGCCAAGCTCAGCGGATGGCAGGAATGGAAACAGCCGGGAGGAAAGCAAACAGCTCTGCCGCCGCCTTATTCTGCTCCTCACGGGGCTGCGTTTGTTGCTGGCTTTCCCCTGGCCGAGCCGCAGGTGGAAGGTGGGTTTGGGGCCCCTCCGCCCTTCCCTCGGCTGTTTAATGAGCAGAGTTCGGCTGGAAGGGGCTGCTGTTCTCAAAGGCAGATGGCTGAAAGCGCGGGGGATGTCAGGAGAGCGGGGCCCGGGCCTGGCTGCACGCTCGGGCTCCTTTCAGCAGCACAAAGAGCTGCGGGAGGGGAGCAGCCCCCGCTAATTCCTGCCGGAGCCCCAAGGTGGGAGCCGGAGGTGCCCGCGGTGCCCGCCTAATGCAGCGCTAATGGCAGACAATTTGCTAAATGCGTTTGGGATCGAGCCACCAGATCGAAGCCGCCGCAGCCCCCGGCGAGGTGACGGGAGCTGTCCCCCAGCGGGGGATGGACACAGCCCGCCGCTCCCAGCCGTGGCAGGGGAGTTAAAATGGGGATTTGCGGTGGTTTTTCAGCAGGGTGAGGCTGCAGCCGGCCCTGGGTGCTCTCCGGGTCCTTACCTGGCCGTGGAGGGGTGCCCGTGGCTCTGCGGCCCTGCCGGGGGTGGCGGGGTCCGGGCTGGGCAGGGCAGCGCTGCCCGACGGGCTCAGGAACTCTGCTGCGCTCTGCAAGGGAGAGCAACACCGGGCTGGGGATGGAGGGACGCGGGGAGGGGGCGCCGGGCCGAGCTGAGGCGCTCCCTGTCCCCTGTCCCCTGTCCCCTGTCCCCTGTCCCCTGTCCCCCCACCCACGTCCCCAGAGTGTTGGGGAAGAGCTGTGGGTCGGGTTTGGGCAGAGAGGGGACTCCAGGGGGAGGAGGAGGAGGAGGAGGCAGCCCTGCGCCTGTGCTGGTGCCAAAGGCACCTCCACGCCCTTCCCAGCCTCCAGGCGGCAGGAATTGGGCATCCAGGGGTGCCATGGGATGCCTCAAACCACTGCCGCCCCCACCCTGGGCTCCTGCGGGCTGCGGCCCCCCGGGCAGGGCGCAGCCCCGGCCAGAGCCCTGCCAGACGCTGCCGGCAGCGCTAATGCGATTTCCCGGGCCCTCATTTCCCCCTCCCGGCCGCTCCCGCCAGCCTGGCTTTTATAGACTCCCCTCTAATCCGGTTAGGGGGGGAAGTGGCACCTAATGGAATAAACGATGGAGTCCCTGCGCTCCCGGCTGCCTGGCCAGGTCACAGCCGGGGGCCCTCGGCCCGGCCTGGCTGCTGGGTGCTCAGAGCTGCCGTGGCACCCCAGCATCCCGGTGTCCCGGCACATCCTCGCTGCCCACCTCCCCGCCGGCCCAGCTGCCCTCCCCGAACTGGCCACGGGCACGGGCGGCAGCCAAGCGGCCTTCCCCGGGTTTGGCCCGGGCCCGGGCCGGGTTTCACCTCCTTGGAGCAGCGGAGAAGGCAGGAGCCACCTCGAGGGTCGCCTGTGCCCTCGCCCCATCCAGGCCCCACCAGCGGAGCATCCCCCGGCCGCTCCCCGGGAACCGGACCGTGCCCCAGTGGAACATCCCCCGGGAACCGGACCGTGCCCCAGTGGAACATCCCCCGGGAACCGGACCGTGCTCCAGTGGAACATCCCCCGGGAACCGGACCGTGCTCCAGTGGAACATCCCCCAGGAACCGGACCGTGCTCCAGTGGAACATCCCCCGGGAACCGGCCCGTGTCCGTGCCCCCAGCACCAGCATCGGAGCATCCCTCGGGACGCTCCCCGGGGAACCGGACCGTGCCTGTGCCCCCAGTGCCGGCATCGGAGCATCCCCCGGATCTATCCACGGGGAACCGGACCGTGCCCCAGTGGAACATCCCCCGGCCGCTCCCCGGGAACCGGACCGTGCCAAACGGAGCAGTTCTGGCCCCGGCTGCGGCCACCGGGCCCGGCAGCAGCTGCGGGGGCCGCGGGCGCGGAGAGCTCGCCCGAGCGCGCTGCTCTTAATTCAATTAGCGCTGCCCTGAAGGCTCCCGCGGGGCCGGCGGCGGAAAGCGAGCCGTGCCCGTAACAAAGACATTCCCGGCCTCCTGCAGCCTCCGGACAGCGGCGGCGGGGGGGCCGTGCTTGATTGGCAGCTGTCATTCATCGTCTCGATGGAGGCTTGGCCGGCTCGCCCGGAGAAGGGCGTCATTTGCTGAGGGAAAAGCGGTGCTGGGGAGAAATTGTTCCCTGGGAGGGCGGGATGGATTTCCCGGAGGAGCTGTGGCTGCCCCGGGATCCCCGGCAGTGCCCAAGGCCAGGCTGGAGCACCCGGGACCGTCCCTGCCCGCGTTAAACAATTTTTAGAATCCCTCCCACCCCAAACCGCCCCGGGATCCCCAAACCAAACCTCTCACCAGCGATTTGGGGATAAAACCCCAAAGCAGGGGAGACAACGAGCCGTGCGGGCGATCCCCCGCTGCCCCACCCGCTGCAAACCCGCGGTGGTTTTTGGCCAGCCCGGGAGGGGTTTGATGGCCCGGCTGGCTCGGTGACAGCTCCACCCTGGCGCGGTGACAATCAGCGACAATTTACGCCAGGCTGGGATCTGCTCGGGCTTTTAAGCGGCAGCAATCCCATAAATTAAGGCTGTTTAAGCGCTGAAAATCGCCCGCCTGTTGAATTTTTTTTTCCCTTGCCTGAAAAAAAAATATAAAAACCAAACCAAACCAAAAACCAAAAAAAAACCCCGGCACCAGCTTCTCCTTTTCTTTCCAGGGGCTGTCTCCGCGGGCCGGGATGTCCCCAGAGCCCGTCCCGGTGGCGCGGGGGTCTCAGCAGAGCCCGAGGCCACCGCGGAGCTCCCCAGGGCCGCGTTAAGGGGGCTGAGCACGGCGGGGCTGCGCCGAGCAAAGCGGAGGACACGGCTCCTTATTAAATGGGGGGTGGAAAGAAATCCCTCTGGTGCCTCCAGCGCGTGTTTTCCAGGCGCGGCATTCCCGGGATGCATCCCGCTGAGCCTGCACGCGCGCTTGCTGCTGGAAATGTGCGGGCAAACTCATCTTTGGTGGGCAAGACGCCGAGTTTGGGGTGAAAAGAGAAGGATGGAGGGAAGACAGGAGCTCTGGCTCGAGCCCCGAGCCGGCAGAGGGAGGAGGAGATGGGCTGCAGGTTTCTCCCTGGAAAAAAAACCTGGAAAAGCTGTGGTTTTTTTTTTTTTTTTTCAACGCCAGACGTTAATTCGCTCAAACAGCAGCGTTTTGCTGAAGTCTTTGATTTCTTTGTCTCCCGGAGATGATCAAAGTCTTTTGTTCTCCTTTGGGCTCCGCAGGGAGAGCGCAGGGGGGTGAAGGCAGCGGGGGCAAGGCCTGGAAAGGGCAAACCTGGGGGTCTCGGGGCCTTTCCAAAGGGTGCAGCCAGCACTGCCCCTTCCCCGGGACAACATTCCCGGTGTTCCCTCATTCCCGCGGCGGGGGCTGTGGGATTTCCACAAAGGAGCTGCTCCAAACCCTTTCCCGGAGGATTTTCCAAGTGTGGCAGAGTTTGGAGACCCCGGGGGACCAGCCCAGTTTG
>VZRZ01005887.1:77352-88413 GCA_013398175.1 Climacteris rufus
CCATGGCAGGGGTGGGATGGGATGGGATGGGATGGGATGGGATGGGCAGGGCAGGGACGCCGCAGCTCCTCGTGCCCTAGGGCTGGGCAGGAATTCCGTGGTTCCCAGGGACTCGCGGGGATCCAGTGGCTCCTCGGATCCAGGGATGAACAGGGATTCTGGGGATTCTTGGATCCAGGGATGGACAGGGATCCTGGGGCTCCTTGGATCCAGGGAGGGACAGGGATCCTGGGGCTCCTCGGATCCGGGGATGGACAGGGATTATGGGATCCTCAGATCCACGGATGGACAGGGATGCTGGGGCTCTTTGGATCCAGGGATGGACAGGGATGCTGGGGCTCTTTGGATCCGGGGATGGACAGGGATGCTGGGGATTCTTGGATCCAGGGATGGACAGGGATGCTGGGGATTCTCGGATGCAGGGAGGGACAGGGATGCTGAAACTCCTCAGATCCACGGATGGACAGGGATCCTGGGGTTCCTTGGATCCAGGAAGGGACAGGGATTTGGAGGATCCTCAGATGCGGGGATGAGCATGGATTATGGGGATTCTCAGATCCAGGGATGGACAGGGATGCTGAAACTCCTCAGATCCACGGATGGACAGGGATGCTGAAACTCCTCAGATGCAGGGATGGACAGGGATTCTGAGGCTCCTCATATCCTAGGGATGGACAGGGATACTGGGGCTTTTTCCAGTCAGTGGTAGTCAGGGATTTTGGGGCTCCTCGAATTCAGGGAAAGTCAGGGATCCTGGGGATCCTCGGATCCAGGGAGGGACAGGGATTTGGGGGACCCTCAGATGCAGGGATGGGCAGGGATTATGGGGATTCTCAGATCCGGGGATGGGCAGGGATGCTGAAACTCCTCAGATGCAGGGATGGACAGGGATACTGGGGCTCCTTGGATCCAGGGATGGACAGGGATACTGGGACTCCTCTTGCCCCAAGGATGAGCAGGGATTTGGGGCTCCTCACATCCAGGGATGAGCAGGGATTTGGGGCTCCTCACACCTAGGGATGAGCAGGGATTTGGGGCTCCTCACACCCAGGGATGAGCAGGGATTCTGGGGCTCCTCAGACCCCAAGGACATCCCTGATCCAAAGGTCCAATCCCTCCCCAGGTCCATCCAAGCCCTGCGCTGACCCTTGGTGCCTCCTGGCCCCCATTTGGCTCCTTTTGGCCATCCCAAAGCCGACCTCAGGGCAAATCCATGAGCTGAGGAGCTGGAAATCCAGCCTGGAAACCTCCCGGGGAGATGAAGGGGAAGAGGAGAGGCTCTGCCCCTGTGGCTGCGGCAGCATCTCCCCTCCCTGCTGGATTTTGGGATGCTGGGGGTCCAGCTGGGCTGGAGCGTGTTCCTGGGGAAATCCCGGCCGCCAGGCAGGGAACAAGGAGCGGGACCTGCCCTGGTGTGCTCGGCAGGGACTCTGTCCCTCATTTGCAGCGCCCCGGGTGCGTCTGCCCAGCTGAATCACCCCGAGCCCCGGGCCGGCTCTGCCTGCCCTGCTTTTTGTCTGCATTCCCAGCCCTTCCATACATTAGGGAAGGCAGGGCCGGAGGGGGAAACGGGAGAGGCCGAGGAAGAGGAGAGAGGAGGAAAAAAAAACAAAAAAAAACCCCTCTCAGCCCCCAGATCAAAACAATAATCAGCGAAATGAATTCCGCAGCATTTTCCCGCATGACTGGGAGTGATAATTTAGTGCAGCCGCCAGCTGGAAGCGCCGGGATTAATCCTGCACTTAGTGCCACCCCCGTGAATAATTCATCACACGCAGCCCCCGCCACCGACCCCCGGGGCCCGCACCGCCAGCCCCCGCCAGCCGGCCCCGCTCCCCCGGGATGCGCGGCCAGGCCGTCCCGAGCTCCCGGCGGCCGGGATTTGGGGATTTGGGGATTTGGGGCTACAGGGCGGGATTTGGGGCCGCGGTAATGAGATCGATGGGGGTCGCGGTCACAGCCGGCCTTGCCGAGGCCCTGGCCGAGGCAGCTGCTCCCCGGGGAGCTGCGGGGTGGGGACAGCAGGACATTTGTCACCCTGTTAACCAGCCCGGCCTGGCCATGTCTCCGGACGGGCTTTCCCGGGAATGCCAGCACGTGCCCCAATTCCTGGGAAAGCCATGATGGCAAGAACGACGCTGCTTTTCCCAGAGCCTTGGGATAAAACGCGGCTCCAGCCCCACTGAGAGGTTTGGAGAGGGGATGGTTGCTGTAAAGCCACCTCCTTGCCTGTCCCCATCCCATCCCTCCTGGCCGTGGGGTTTGCCATTCCCGGGATCTCACCTCGGATCCAAGGAGCTGCAGGTGGAGGCCCACGGTTGGGATGGTCCCGGTTTGGCTCTCGGTGCCCTGGGGAGGCGGAGCAGGGGTCACACCGGGTTTTCCCGGGAGCTCTCGGTGCCATCCCGGTGTCACCCCGAGGGGCAGGGCTGGGTTTGGAGCAGAGATCCCAGCTTCCTGCGGGATGCTCGGTGCCAGGCTGCCCACCTGGGTGTGGAGCTGGGCTCTGCATCCCAACATCCCAACATCCCAACATCCCTGAATTCCAACATCCCTCCATCCCAGCATCCCAGTGTCCCAATATCCCAGCATTCCAGCATCCCTCCATCTCTCCATCCCACCATCCCTTCATCCCTCCATCCATCCCTCCCTGCCAGCATTCCAACAACCCTCCATCCCAGCATCCTGGTATCGCTCCATCCCAGCATTCCAGCATCCCTCCATCTCTCCATCCCACCATCCCTTCATCCCTCCATCCATCCCTCCCTGCCAGCATTCCAACAACCCTCCATCCCAGCATCCTGGTATCGCTCCATCCCAGCATTCCAGCATTTCATCATCCCTCCATNCCTGTCTGGTGGGGTTTGTGGCCTCAGCTGTTACTGAGGAAGCAGAATGGGAGCTCTGTTCACACCGTGCCCGTCCACCTGAAGATTACTCTGCCCCTGGGGCAGGTGTGAGCTGCAGGCAGGGCAGGTGTCAGACACTCTCCATCCTTCCATCCATCCTTCCATCCATCCATCCTTCCTTCCATCCATCCTTCCTTCTGTCCCTCCATCCCTCCATCCATCCATCCCCCATCTTTCCCTCCCTCCCTCCATCCATCCCTCCATCCCAGCATCCTGGTATCCCTCCATCCCTCCATCCCAGCATTTCATCATCCCTCCCTCCCTCTCTGCACCCCCCATCCCTGCACCTCCGATCCCTCAGCCCCTCTCACCTCCAGGGCCAGCCCATCCACGCTCATCCCACCTCCCCGCGCCTCCAGCTCCCGGAACACCCGACTGGGGAGGGGCAGCACCGCGTATCCCACGGGAACGGGGGCACCAGGAGCGCCCCACGCTGCGGAAGGGACGGGAACAGCGGGGTGAGGGCCACGCCTGGCACCAGGGGGACAATTCCCGATGGATGGGCACAGCGGGGTCAGGGCCACGCCTGGCACCAGGGGGACAATTCCCGATGGATGGGCACAGCGGGGTGAGGGCCACGCCTGGCACCAGGGGGACAATTCCCGATGGATGGGCACAGCGGGGTGAGGGCTACGCCTGGCACCAGGGGGACAATCCCTGACAGGGCCCCAGGCTCACCAGCTTTGTAGGGATAAAATTCCAGTGCCAGAGCGGCATCCTGGGAGAAGATGGAGGCAGCGTCTCGGCCTTGGAAGAGGAAGGAGGCGTTCCAGGCTGGCTGCTCCTGGGGCCCGGCTGGCTGGGATATCTCGGGACACAACGGGGAATTTGGGATTTGTGGCAGAGCACAGAGCTGGGGACGGGGTGGCTTTGAAGGCATTTGGGGTCTGTCTGTCCCCCCCAGAAGCCCTTCCCAAGCTGGAATTCCTGGCACACATGGAATGGTGGGAAGCGTGTTCATCCCCATCTGTCATCGGGAGTGACATCCCGCTGTCCCCACCGGCAGAGCTTTCCAAAGGTCAGCCCCACACCCGGCTTCCCAACACCAGCAATTTATCGACAGCAGCTCCTTTCCAATGCTGCTCCTCCATCCCCGTTCCCAGCGGGAATGAGATCCCGACCGCCTTTCCTGCATCAGCACATTCCTGCTTCGTGGGGAGGCTGGAAAAGCAGGGGGGGTCTCCCTGTGCTGCATTTTTTGGGATGTTAATGGGAATGATGGACCTCGGAGAGCCACAGCCGTGCATCATCCACCCCGGGGGGATCCCCATGGGGAGTGTGCGGCTGGGATGCTCCGGAGCTGGGAAAACCCTCCAGGATGGGCAGTGCTGGCGGTGCTGGCTCAGCACCTCTCGGCCAGGAATCCCTCCGGGGCTCCTGAAGGATTTTCAGCCGGGATGCAGTCGGGTTTGGCTGTGGGGAGACCTCAGGAAATCACACCGGGATTGGGGCAGTCGCATCAGCCACAGCCAGCCCAGCACCCTCTGGCCTCTCCTCTCCTTTCCCAGCTCTCCAAAAGTTCAGTTTGGGGGGAAAATCTCTCCCCAGACGCACAAAATTCTGCCTCCAGTTGCTTCTCCCGGCATCCACCGGCACGAGGCACTGGAGACAGCCCTGTCCCAGCCTCAGCAGGGAAGGGAGAAGTCAAACGTGGGAACATGTTGTGGATTTGACCCCAATTGCCGCGGGTCCCGGGCCCACATGGCTCCTGTCACCGGCACGGGGACGGCATTCCCAATCTCCCCTCGTGTTTGGGAGGTGGGGCTGGGGCCAGGCTGTGTCCCGCCAGCTCGGGGGGACAGATGGATGCTCCTTGCTGGGATATCAGAGCCGATGCTCTGATTTGGGAGGATGTTTGGCATGGCCACCCAGGGCCACCTGGAGCAGCACAACAAAGGGGACGGCGGGAGGAGGAGGAGGAAGGAGCCGCCTTCATCCCCCCCGCATCCCCCAGCGGCCGCTTCAAAGGCGGCGTCCCTGGCACGGGCAGGGCCGAGGGGGCCAAGCCCAGGGTGTCCCAAGGGATGAGGCCATTCCTGCCCGTCCGGATGGGGCAGAGACCAGCAGGGAGCGAGGAGCTCCGGATGAGGGGGGGTCAGCTGGAGGATCCCCAAGGAAACGATCCCAAAATGGGGTTTATCCAACAGGGGATCAATGCCACGGAGCTTGGTGCTGGGAGGGCAGGTGTGGCGTGGCTTTCTGTGTCCACGTGGGTTTGGCTTTGCCAGCAGCGTGTCCAAAGCTGTCCTTCTGGGTGGAAAGGTGGCTGTGGGGCCAGCGGGAGCATCCAGGGAGAGCAGAGAACCCGAGGAGGGAACTCAAGGAGAACACCCAGGGAGAGCAGAGAACCTGAGGAAAGCACCCAAGGAGTGTGGAGAACACAAGAGGAGCACCCAGGGAGAGCAGAGAACCCAAGGAGAGCACCCAGGGAGAGCAGAGAACCCGAGGAGAGCATCCAGGGAGAGCAGAGAACCTGAGGAAAGCACCCAAGGAGAGTGGAGAACACAAGAGGAGCACCCAGGGAGAGCAGAGAACCCAAGGAGAGCACCCAGGGAGAGCAGAGAACCCGAGGAGAGCAGAGAACGCAAGGAGAGCACCCAGGAAGAGCAGGGAACCCGAGGAAAGCATCCAAGGAGAGTGAAGAACACAAGGAGAGCACCCAGGGAGAGCAGGGAACTCAAGGAGAGTGGAGAACTCAAGGAGAGAACCCAGGGAGAGAGGAGAACCCAAAGCCCTTGAAGATGGCTCCGTGTAGATCTCTCCAACTTCTGGCCAGGAATTCCAGGTCTCCAGGATCCCGGGCCATGCAGGGAAGGGTGAATCCCACCCCGGGATCCCAAAACACCCAGTGAGAGAGAGGGGATGTCCCGGTGCCTGTGGACGCTGATGGGACGCGACAGGCGAGGGGACAGGCGGGGCTGGCGGAGCTGTGGGATCCCATTACCCAGCCCAGGAGCTCGCCCAGGGAAAGCCATTAACCTCTGGGACCAGAGCAGTGATGTTTCCTCCTCCTCCTCCTCCTCCTCCTCTTCCCAGCCTTCCCCAACATTTCCCCCCAGGCATTCGGGGTTCATCCCCCCTGGGAACAAAGCGCGTCCTACAGGTGGGGAAACTGAGGCAGGGGATGTGCAGGGCCCGACAGTGCCCTGTGGATGCCGAGGAGGAGGAGAAGGAGGAGGAGGAGGAGGAGGAGGAGGAGGCAGCAGCTTGCAGGCAGAGCCAGATGGCCGTGTTTAATCATTCCTTGGGCTCCCACCGCTCGGCGCCGGCAGCAGTGCCAGGGATGGGGGGACCGGTGGATCCCGCAGCTTCCCGTGGGCTGTGTTTGTGTTCATCCCTCCAAATCCCAAAAAAAAAAGCGTTTGCAGGAGGGAAATATCCCGGGAAACCACGGGGGGAGGGGGACAGGGATCTCCTGCTCCTTATCTCCTCAGTGGGCAAAGCACACCCCAAACCCACGGCGGGGCTGGGGGTGCCGACCCAAACTGGGGGTCCTGGTGGTCCCTCGGCTGCGGGAACAGCGTGGGGAGGCGGCAGGGGAGGGGAACCCCACCGCTATGGGGTTTTGATGATAATCCAGCTCCTCAAGGACGCCCTGGCACCGGGCCTCCTCCCGTGATATTTTATTTATGGGCTCCCTGGACGTGCTGACCCAGGGAGTTCTGCTCCATCAACATTCCGCGCACGGGGCCGAGAGAAACCTGTGCTCCGGCAGGGCTGGGAAGCCGCTGGATCCGTGTTCCAGGGGCAGGCCGGACACCAGCCCTCGGCCTGGAGGCCACAGGGATGGAGCAGCTCCAACTCGGAGCAGCTCCCCGCTGGCTCCCGGCCGCCCCAGCACTGCTCCGCTGCCTCTCTCCCGCCTCCCCGATTTTTGGGAACAAAAGCAGGGCCCTCCTCCCGCTGCCGGTGTCAGCAGCATCGGTTGCCCTGGCAACAGCTATTTTGAAGATGCCGTGGCGGTACTTGAGGCCGGCGAGGAGAAGGTCGCAGCTTTCCAGAGGCGGCTCTGGAGCCGGAGGCGGCGGCGGAGCAGGGGGGGAACGCGGGATGGAGGCACAAAGCAGGAGCTGCCGTGGGGCTCTGGGGGTGGGTGGTGCTCTGAGCGTCCCTTCGCCCCCAAAAGTTCTCCCCGCACCGGGGGTGGGTGGTGCCCAGCAGGATGGGCGCTCCGGGGTCGGTCTCCTACCTGCGGGCAGCCGTGGTTGGCGGTGCAGGAGGTGCCAAAGGCCGCTGGAGGCTCCGGGAATGGGATGGTGGCGGGGCTGACCCCGGGCGGGGGCACGGGATGTGTCGCCATGCGGTGCCTGGGCAGCCGTGGGAACGGGAATGGGAATGGTCAGCGCAGGAATGGTCAGCACAGGAAAGGTCAGCACAGATGGGGCCACACCTGGAGTGCCCCAGGAGGGGATTCAGGATGTCCCCCCATCCCCAGCAGCCCTGTGGCCACACTCACCTGTACTCCCGGGCATTGGTCACTACCCTGGCCACGGCCACCAGGGGCCCGCAGGAGGTGGCCAGGGGTGGGCAGAGCCCCCGCAGCAGCACCTGCAGAGCAGAGGGGTCCCGGTGAGGGGATGGGGAATGTGGGGAGGGGGCACGGCCGCCTCCTGCCCCAGCGCTCACCTCCAGGGCCGCGTAGCCCAGGCCGGGGCCGCGGGGGACGGAGCTGCTCCTGCGGGTCACGGTGACGTCCAGCGCTGTCCCCACGGGGTCCCGCGGCTGTGTGGGGGACAGGGGGAAGGTCAAGGCCACGGGATGGCTCACGGAGCCCAATTAAAGTTCCCTGGAGCCTTCCCGGGCGAGATCAATGGGATAAATCCATCTGTGTTTGAATATTCCACGGCTCCCAGGCCCTGCAGGGAAGGGGGAACTCGTTCCTGCCAGGTGGGTTGGGGGGCATGGAGTGAGTTTGGAAGGTCTCAGCACTACTGGCCGAGTCCCTGGGATGGAGAATTCCCCATGGAGAGGCTCGGGAAGCGTCTCCCCGGGGCTGGACACCGCATTAATTAACACCCAGCAGCCCCTGCTTAATGAGGGCTCTGCCACACGGCCCTGCCCCACAGCTCCTTCCCGGGATCCAGAGTAGGAAAACCCTTCCCAGGCCTCGATCCCGTGGCTTTTCCTTCCTGTTTTCCCAGCGGAGGGAGAAAAGGGACCGGCACAAGGCCTGCCTTGTTCCCACCTCGCTCCCAAGCCTCTCTGGGCACCTTCCCCTGTTCCCACCGGGATTAGGGTGTTACACAAGGCTGCCAGCTGCAGCTGGGAAAATCCAGGTTAAAATCGGGAACAAGGAAGGGTTGGAGCTGCACCTACCAGCACCAACCTGCAGTGGTGGGGCTGGAAGGGCTGGAGGTGCCCGAGGGGCAGCTGGAATGTCCCCAGGGCCTCCTTGGTGGCTTTGTCCGCCAGGGTGAGGGTCAGGGCCGCGAGGAGAGGGTGGGAGGTCAGCAGGAGAGGGGCTGGAGCCGGGATTTGGGGGACAGGAGGGCTTGGGGGAAGGCCAGGGTGAAGAAGGGGCAGGGAATGGGGTGATGGATCCGTTTCCAGCAGCTCCTTCCCGTCGCAGGCCGTGGTGGGACTGGGTTGGCCCCGGACTGGGATAACTCCTGTGCATCCCAAGCATCCACGGGCAGCACATCCCAGCAGGCCCAGGACGGCCACGCTGACACCAACCCAGCTCAAACCCCCGTTCCAGCGGCCCAGATTCCCTCTGATCCCCCCATCCCTGCCTGCAGCCCTTCCTGAGCCGTCCCTGCCCCGGGACCCAGCGGGAACTCGGGGTGCCCCGCTTGTCCCCCCACCCCCGGCGGTGCCGTCGCCCCCGCGGGTCCCTCCCCCTCAATTAGAGCAAAGCTGCAATTTCTGTGACAGGCAGGAGTGGGAGCCTTTTATGGCAGGAAAAAAAAAGAAAGAAGGAGCTGATGGAAGGGAAAACCGCCCTCTCTTTATGCTGCCATCAACACTCGGGCTGCCCTTCCCCCAGCCTTAACTCCTGCTTGGCCAGCCTGGGAGTGCCAAGAGGAGGATGGAGAAGACAAGGAAGGAGACAGGAGCACAGCCCGGTGCTTGAGTGCCCCATTTATATGGAAATTTCTCTTTTTTCTCGGCCCCTCGTGGATAAAAACGCTCTGGGGTCCGAGCGAGAGGCTGAGAGTGCTGGTGCTCACTGGGGATGGACCAGAGCGGGATTTCTGGGAATTCAAGGGATGGAGGTGGTGTTTCCAGGCAGGAAAAGGTGCAGGTGGTGTTTCCAGGCAGGAAAAGGCACAAACTTCACCCGGGGTGAACACCTGGCGTGCACATCTGCCAACATCTGGGATGTGCCGCAGGAGGGGCGGGCCTGCTCTCCCTGGATCTCTCAGGGTCCCACACGGAGCAGAAAGTCCTCCAAATCTCCTCAGTTTCCTTGGGATCGGGGCCCAGTGGGATTAGGGACGAGGCGCAGATTGGCTCCCGCCGTTTGTTTTGTAACGAGCCGGTTTTGTAATCAAATCCCGGCCCCTAATTCCGTGAGTTTTATCCCAAATCCGGGCTGTGCAGGGAGTAAAAGCTCCAGGATGTGCGTCTGACCAGTGGGGGAACACTTGGGGCTCTGATTCCCATGGGATGCCTGGAACTCAGCATCATCCTTGCTCCATCCCGGGAATGTCCCTCCACGGCCACGAGCTCAGGGCTCGGGGCCCTTTGGGGCACGGACTCCCTAAAATCCCCAAAGAATCCTTGGAGGAGGTGAAAGCCCTGGGCTCACTTGCCCATCCCGCATCCTCCTTCGCCACCTCCAGCGTCACCTCCTCCCTCCCGGGGGAGCGCGGGTGGGCTCCGGGGACACGCGGGACAGCCCCGGCCGCTCTCCCTGCGGGAAAGGCAGGAAAAGGGGCGGATCATCGGGAATGCGGCAGCGGGAGCCGGGAGAGGCGCCGGGAAGAGCCCCCGGCCCTCGGCCAAGCGCTGCCCCCGCTCCAGGGGGGTCCAGGGCCGGATTTATTCCCGGCCCAATGGATCCTGCGGCTGCTTTTATCCCAGAGGCCCTGGAGGTTAATTATCCCCGGTATTGATGAGGGGACAGGGAGGAGCTGCCGGGAGCGGGGAGAGGAGCTGGAATGTTAACGAGTGCCGTCATTAGGCCGGCGCATAACGAGGCTGAGCGCTAATTACGGTTCTGTTCAGGGCTACGGAGCCGGGTAATCCTTCGGCTGTGCCGGTGTCACCGCCGGGGCTGCTCGGGGGCTGTCCCGGCCACTTTTGTCAATTAATGACCAATTGCTCATTAGCTCGGCTGATTATAATGACCCCACACGCTTTCAGTGGGGCTGGCGGATCTTTTAGGGGGTGCTCCACCTTGGGAGTCGCCAGGCCCCGTCCGTGGGGTGGGGACACCCACGGTGACACCGAGGTGCCAGCCCTGGGAATGGATCCCCATCCCTGGATATTGGGATGGTTCAGTGTCCAAGGAATTCTCCTCGTGAGCCAGGGCTCTCAAGGAGAGGCCACCAGGAGATGGTGGCACAGGGGAGCCCAGCTCTGGTGGAGAGGAGGTGATGGATAAATCCTGGAATCACATTTTGGGCTGGAGGGGTTCTGGAAGATCACCTCGGTCACAAAGGTCCCCGAGCAGGTTCCCCCCGGGTGGAAGGGCCTGCTGGGGCCTCGGGCACAGCCCGGCTCTGTCCCGGCTCCGGCTCGGGGGGAGAGCGCCGGGGAGAGCCGCGGTAATGAGCTCTGTGGGGGATCGGGGACCGCGCTCCCCGCAACCTGCTCGGGCTCCGAACGGACCCACGGCGGCCCGCGGCTGGAGCAGGAGCAGCAGCAGGAGCAGGAGCAGCAGCAGGAGCAGGAGCAGCAGCAGGAGCAGGAGCAGCAGCAGGAGCAGGAGCAGCAGCAGGAGCAGGAGCAGCAGCAGGAGCAGGAGCAGCAGCAGGAGCAGGAGCAGCAGCAGGAGCAGGAGCAGCAGCAGGAGCAGGAGCAGCAGCAGGAGCAGGAGCAGCAGCAGGAGCAGGAGCAGCAGCAGGAGCAGCAGGAGGAGGAGGAGGATGAGGAGGGTGAGAACCGAGTCCCCCTCATTACAGCCCTGCCGAAGGTCGGGAGAGCGCTCAGAAAGAGCCAGGGAGTGGGAAGGGGGAGGGAAACAACCCCCGGCCCCTCCTCCCCG
>VZRZ01005887.1:92327-115650 GCA_013398175.1 Climacteris rufus
CCGGTGCGGGGGCTGCCAGGGGTTAACAGGCTGAAATGCAAGCCCTCCGTGCCTCCTGCCGCGGCAGGCAGCGCTCCGGCCCGGCGAGCGCCCCGCGGGCTGCTCAGAGCCGCCAATCCGCAAATCCGCTCCGACGGGCGGCTCGGCCCGGGCTGGGGGCGGCCCCGGCCCCTCCCCGCCGCCCTGTCCCCCCCGGCCATCCGGGGCGCTTCCGTGACCTGCCAGCCCGGGCAGGACGAGCCCGGCGCTCAGCATCCCCCGCGGGGTGGGAATCTGCCTGCTCTGCCCGCCGACAGCCGGGAAATGTGGAAATCAGCGCTTTTCCCGTTTTTTTCCCCGCTGACAGCAGCCGGGTTGGGGCTGGGGCTCGCTGCCGCGGACAGAAAGTCGGGGAGCGTTCCCCGAGCGGGGTGAGGGGGATGGATGCCAGTCCAGGGCCCGGAATTCCAGGCAGGGATGCTCTCCCTGGAATTCCCTCTGTCCTGCCACGGATGCCAGCGCTGGAATTTCGGGGAGAGCTTTCATCCCAAATATCCCAGAATAATTCGGGTTGGAAGGGACGTCAAAGCTCATCTCATCGCAGCCCTGCCGCGGGCAGGGACACCTCCCACCGTCCCAGGTTGCTCCAAGCCTCCTCCAACCTGGCCAAATGCTCCCTAAAAGCCGAGCTGGAGGAATTCCAGCTGGCAGAGCCGGGAAATTTTAATTGGACTGACACCTCGGAGCTGGCTGGTGGAGCCCAGGCCATGAGCTGTGCTGCTGGATAAATCTCCCAGCCCTTATTTCCAGCTCCAGATCCAATTTTAGGCCATTTCACTGCGTTTTCGCTATTTTCTCTCCCATTCCAGGTAGCAGAGCGAGGTTTTCCATCTCGCGCCATCATCCCCTCCACCGCTACCTCCTCCTCCCTAAAAACCGAGCAGGTTTTTCCATCAGCCTGGCTGACAGCGGGGTAATTAGCAAGGGTTTCGCGAAATTCGCGGGAGCTCGAGCAAAGCAGCGCTCAGCGGGAGAACAAAACCTCTCAAAAACAGCAGGTGTGAGCAGCGCCGGGCTTCCAGCACCTCATCCCCCAGCCAGGCTGGGATGAACCCCCCACAAACCCCCCAAAGCCGGCAGGAGCCTCAGATTTTCCTCCCGAAACGGCGGCAGGTTCCAGGTGCAGCCCACGCTCGGTTTCCCAGG
Organism: Climacteris rufus; assembly: GCA_013398175.1. NCBI lineage: Eukaryota > Metazoa > Chordata > Aves > Passeriformes > Climacteridae > Climacteris > Climacteris rufus. Next base: position 93,513 of record VZRZ01005887.1, read on the forward strand.
TCTCTGAGTGGGAAGAAAAACTCCTCCATCCTTCCCAGCCAGGAATTCGCAACCTGTGGCTTGTGGGGGAGGTGGAGAGCAGAGACATTTGCGGTGTCGCCGAGCTGGTGACACCGCGTTTCAAACAGCCGAGGGTCCTCGGAGCATCCCCGGCACCGCCTGCCCTCATCCCCCCCCCGCCTTAACCCCGAGCCGCCCCCCGAGCCTCCTTAACCACCATTATTAATTATTCACAGCGCGGCTGATTAACGGCGCCTCGGAGCTGCCAGCGCCGTAATTTGTTTTTCTATCAATTCTTTCTCGGCTCCAGCCAAGCGCCGGGGCCGGGCCGGCTCCTTGGCAGCCGGGATTAAATCGCTGCGGGCGGCCTCGGGAAGGGAAGCCCGGGCCGGGATCTCCGGGAGCGGCACCGCGGGGGCTCCTCGGGTCCCTGGAATTCGGGCTTCAAGGCAGGGCGAGCTCCTGCGGCGGTTCTGCCCCTCAGCTCCAATTTTTGCCCTCCCGGAGCGCCCTGGGATGCTCCAGGAGGAGCCTGGGAGAGAAGCCACCGGCCCCTGTCCTGCCACAGGACCCTCGTGGTCCTTTCTGGCGAGCCCCACATCCCTGGAAAAAGCCCAGGAAGCATCCCCAGCTCCGAGCCCCGCCCCGCTGCCGGCGATTTATGCGCGGCTGTTGGGAATGTGGCAGCTTTATCCTCCTCCCGAGACTCCATAAAATAATAGTGGGCTCCGTGAGGAAGATGGACTGGCGCTGCCGCGAGTTTTCCTGCCTGATGTGTCCCCAGGCTCCTTTCAGGCAGATAAACGCCCTCGAGCCGCCGCCCGCGTCGGGAGCAAGGAACGCTCGGGTTCGCACGGGCAGCGGGGCCGGGAGAGGAGGAAGGGCTGGAACAAACCAGGGTTGGCTCAGGACATCCCAGAGCATGGCCAGGGCATCCTGAACACGATCCAGAACATCCCAGAGCATGGCCAGGGCATCCTGAACACGATCCAGAACATCCCAGAGCAAGGCCAGGACATCCTGAACACGATCCAGAACATCCCAGAGCAAGGCCAGGACATCCTGAACACGATCCAGAACATCCCAGAGCATCCTGAACACGATCCAGAACATCCCAGAGCAAGGCCAGGACATCCTGAATACAATCCAGAACATCCCAGAGCATCCTGAACACGATCCAGAACATCCCAGAGCATCCTGAACACGATCCAGAACATCCCAGAGCATGGCCAGGGCATCACAGGGTTGGTCCAGGACATGGCCAGGCCATCCTGAACATGATCCAGGGCATCGCAGAGCATGACCAGGGCATCCTAAACTTGTTCAGGACATCCCAGAGCATTGCCAGGACATCCCAAACTTGTCCAGGGCACCCCAAAACATGGCCAGGGCATCCTAGACCTGGTCCAGGACATCCTGAACATGATCCAGGGCATCCCAGAGCATGGTCAAGACATCCCAGAGTTGGTCCAGGGCATCCCAAAGCACGGCCAGGGCACCCTGAACATGGTTAGGACATCCTGGGCATGGTGCAAGAAATCCCAAAGTATGGCCAGCACATCCCAAAGCATGGTCAGGACATCCTAAACTTGTTCAGGGCACCCCAAAGCATGGCCAGGGCATCCTGGAGTATGGCCAGGGCATCCTGAACATGATCCAGGACATACCAGAGCAAGGTCAGGGCATCCTAAACTTGGCCAGGGCATCCCAAAGTATGGCCAGGGCATCAGAGGGTTGGTCCAGGACATGGCCAGGGCATCCTAAATGTGATCCAGGACATCCCAGAGCACGGTCAGGGCATCCCAGGGTTGGTCCAGGGCATCCCAGAGTTGGTCCAAGGCATCCCAGAGCATGGCCAGGGCACCCTGAACATGATCAGGACATCCTGGACATGGTGCAGGAAATCCCAAAGCAAGGCCAGGGCACCCTAAACTTGTCCAGGCCATCCCAGAACATAGCCAGAACATCCCAGGGTTAGTCCAGGGTATCCTGGAGCATGGCCAGAACATCTTGAACAAGGTCCAGGACATTCCAAAAGATGGTCAGGGCACCCCAAAGTATGGCCAAGGCATCCTAAAGCATGGCCAGGACATCCCAGGACACCCCAGGACATCCCAGAGCATGGCCAGAGCATCCTAAACTTGTCCAGGACATCCCAAAGCATGGCCAGGACATGCCAGGGTTGCTCCAGGACATCCCAAAGCATGGCCAGGACATGCCAGGGTTGGTCCAGGACATCCCAAAGCATGGCCAGGACATGCCAGGGTTGGTCCAGGACATCCCAGAGCCTGGCCAGAGCACCCTGGACACGGTGCAGGACAGCCCAGAGCCCGGCCAGCACCAGGGTGCTGAGTCCCCCCGTGTCCCTGGGGACACCCAGCACCTCTCAGGGCTGGAGCTGGGGGCTCAGGGGTGTCAGGGAGCACCAAATTCCCCTGGGACAGCCCAGAGCATCTCCCGAAAACCAGGGCAGCTCTGGGCCCATTGGCTCCATCACGGCACCACCTTGGGAAAACGGGATGGGGAGGGGGATTTCGGGCTCCACCAGGCACCAAAATGGGGTGAAAAAGGGGTTCCCAGCAGGGCCCGGGGCTGAAGGGTGAGGGGCTGCTGCGCTCAGGCCGGCCTTCTCCCAGCATCCCGAATTCACGGATCTGTGGGGTTGGAGGAACCCCATGGCCACAGGGTCCCGGGGGTTTCGGGCCTGGAGTGACACCCCCATCCCCCTGGATCTGCACTGGGACACCCCCATCCCCCTGGATCTGGAATGTGGCAGCCAAATCCCCATGGATCTGGAATGTGACACCCCCATCCCCCTGAATCTAGAATGTGATATCCAAATCCCCATGGATCTGCACTGGGACACCCTCATCCCGATGGATCCGGAATATGACCCCCCCAACCCCATGGATCTGGGATCCTTGTCCTGATGGATATGGAATGTGACACCCCCATCCCCGTGGATCTGGAATGGGACATCCAAATCCCCGCGGGTCTGGAATGTGAGTTCCCCTCCCCCTGGATCTGGAATGTGGCACCCCCATCCCCATGGATCTGGAACAGGACATCCAAATCCCTCTGGATCTGGAATGTGAGTTTCCCTCCCCATGGATCTGGAACATGACATCCAAATCCCTCTGGATCTGCACTGGGACGCCCCCATCCCCATGGATCTGGAATGTGACTCCCCTTGTCCTGATGGATCTGAAATATGACACCCTCATCCACAGGGATCTGGAATGTGACATCCAAATCCCCCTGGATCTGGGATGTGACACCTGCATCCCCCTGAATCTAGAATGTGATATCCAAATCCCTATGGATCTGCACTGGGACACCCCCATCCCCATGGATCTGGAATGGGACATCCAAATCCCCCTGGGTCTGGGATATGACACCCCTCATCCCTATGGATCTGGGATGTGATTCCCCCAGCCCCGTGGATCTGGAATCTGAGTCCCCTCATTCCCATGGATCTGCACTGGGACACCCACATCCCCATGGATCTGGAATATGATCCTCCATCCCCATGCGTCTGGAATATGATCCCCCACCCCCATGGATCTGGAATCTGAGTCCCCTCATCCCCATGGATCTGGAACGTGATCCCCCATCCCCATGGATCTGGAACGTGATCCCCCATCCCCATGGATCTGGAACATGATCCCCTAACCCCATGGATCTGGAACGTGATCCCCCATCCCCCTGGATCTGGAATGTGATCCCCCATCCCCCTGGATCCGCTCCCCCTCCCCTCCCAGTGCTCCCGAGCCCGGCTCTAATCAGATTGGAGCTGGGAAATCTCATTTGGGCTCTGGCAAAGCCGACCTGGCACGGCCCCGGCCCCGGCCTGGCTCTGAGGCAGGAAAACAGGGAAAAGCTGGGAAAAACACAGCTCCTGGAGCGAGCTGGGGGAGCTGGCAGGACACAGACACAGTTACAGGGGGATTGAAATGGGATCTGCGTTCCCATCCCTGCTCCCACTCCTGCTCCCACCTGGCGCTTCCAGCAGGGGTGGGAATGCAGCAGGAATGAGATGGGAATGCAGCAGGGTGGGAATGCAGCAGGGATGGGATGGGAAAGCAGCAGGGTGGGAACGCAGCAGGGATGGGATGGGAATGCAGCAGCAGGGGTGGGAATGCTGCAGGGATGGGATGAGAATGCAGCAGGGATGGGATGGGAATGCAGCAGTAGGATGGGAATGCTGCAGGATTCCTTCAAAGGAAAAGGCTTTTGCATGGTGAGTGTCAGGATCTCCCTGTGTCCATGGAGGACCTGTGGGACAGTCCCTAAATCCCCTTGGAATGGTTTGGGTTGGAAGGGACCTGGGCAGGGACGCCTCCCACTGTCCCAGGTGGCTCCTCCCTGGCCTTGGACACTTCCAGGGATNACCTGGCGCTTCCAGCAGGGGTGGGAATGCAGCAGGAATGAGATGGGAATGCAGCAGGGTGGGAATGCAGCAGGGATGGGATGGGAAAGCAGCAGGGTGGGAACGCAGCAGGGATGGGATGGGAATGCAGCAGCAGGGGTGGGAATGCTGCAGGGATGGGATGGGAATGCTGCAGGGATGGGATGGCAATGCAGCAGTAGGATGGGAATGCTGCAGGATTCCTTCAAAGGAAAAGGCTTTTACATGGTGAGTGTCAGGATCTCCCTGTGTCCATGGAGGACCTGTGGGACAGTCCCTAAATCCCCTTGGAATGGTTTGGGTTGGAAGGGACCTGGGCAGGGACGCCTCCCACTGTCCCAGGTGGCTCTTCCCTGGCCTTGGACACTTCCAGGGATGGGGCAGCCACAGCCTCTCTGGGAAATCCATCCCAGGGCCTCCCAGAGAAGGATTCCCAAGGTTTCCTGTCCCTGCTGTCCCCAGCTTTGTCCCATCCCTGCTGAGGTTTCGTTCCTGGATTTCCTGGAGATCCAGATTCCTGGGTCTCCCTGACCCTTGGAAAACGCTCTGTCCAATGCCACGGAGGCTGAGCAGGGGAGGAGCAGCCGCAACTTCCCCAAAAAACAGGAGCACGCGGTTTCCATTCCTAGGAGCCCACAAATGTCTCCTGCCCCCTCTGTCCAGGCTCCGGGCCGGCCCCGCCGCTCCCGACAAACAAACAATTGAACAATCGAACAATCAAACAAACAATCAATCGAACAATCAATCAAACAAACATTGAATCGAACAATCAAACAATCGAACAATCAAACAATCAATCAATCGAACAATTGAACAATCGAACAATCGAACAATCACTCAAACAATCCAACAATCCAACAATCCAACCATCGAACAATCGAAAAACCGAACTCGAACAATCGAACAACCAAACAACTGAACAATCGAACAATCGAACAATCAATCAATCAAACAATCAAACATCTCTCTGGCTGGCAAACTGCATCTCCCTGCAGCCCGGGGCGGCGATTCCGGCTGTATTCCCAAGGTGCTTCCCAACGCCTCCAAGGGAAACTGAAGCCCTTCCTGGGTCCCCAGCACAACACAGGCGAGGGGAGGACAAGCAAACGCTGGTTTATCCATGATCCATCCCTCTCTTCCCACTGATCCCGCTCCCCTTTCCCAGCCAGCTGCAGGCACGGTGGATTTTTCCCTGGGATTCAGGCTGAGCTTGATATATTCGGTTCATTTTTATGATAATTTTTATTATTATTTTTAAGGACCTTGTTTCCCCGAGGGGAGCCCGCGGGAGCTTGTTAGAGATCACAGCGCTCCTGGGGCGCTTCCTTCCCATCCCATCCCACCCCACCCCATCCCATTCCCAGATTTCCCTGGGGAGCTGCGTAGCCTCTGGCTGGGAATCCCTGCGAGCTCAACATCGCCAAATTCATTTTCCTTCCATTTCCGCGGCCAAGTCCCAATTCACCTGTCAGATTACGGAATGGGCCGGCGGCCCAGCGCCGCCCCGGCCGCTCCAGCAGGAGCTTCCCACTTTCCATATTTATCGGCGATTCCCTCCCCCCAGTCCCTGCCGCTCAAAAAGCAGTAATTTTTCCTTTTTAACCCCATTTGCGTCGCTCACGGAGGCGGCTGTGTGACACTTAAAGGGCCGCGTTGACTGAAATTGCGGGAATTAGAGCCGGGAGTTTGTGCTTTTCCAGACGAGCAAATCGCGGAGCAGCCAAACCCTCTTGGGACTTCCCGCCTTCGCCATCTCAGAAAGGTTTTTTTTTTGCTCCATTTTCGCTTAAAAAAATGTGAATTTCCGCTCTGCGCTGGCCCGTTCCCACCTCAGACACACAACTGGGTGGGGAGAGGCACGCAGGGAATTTGGCTGCTTCCCGATTTTGGGCTCAGGGATGAAATTCCCTCACCTTACCCCCACCAGGAGCGCACCCTGGCACCCCCAAACCCACCAGGGTTACACCAGAGGATCCCGAAGCCGCGGGCCCGGGGCTCTCCGCGGCTGCCTCGGGCACGGGGATGCTCGGCGGGGCCGTGAACCCGTCAGGGCGCGCTGGGGCCGGGCTGACAGCTCCTCAAAGCCCGACAAATTGCCCTGCGGAGCGCGGCCGTCCCTGCCAGCACCGTGTGTTTTCCAGCCCCGCCGCGCTCTCCCTGTTTCCCAGACAGCACAGCCAGAGCCTCCCACCCTGCCCGGGATGAGGGATGGAGCAGCCAGGCCATCCATCACCCGGGATCAGGGAATTCTGCTGCTGCACAACCGCCTGTGATCCCCCAGCATCGCTCGGACACACAGACACAGCTCCAGGAAATCCGTATTTTCAAACCCATTGAAGCTTCAGGAGTCAGAGCATTTCCATGGAGAATCCAAAGGGATAAAACTCAGTGTACAGGGAACCAGGAGCTGCTTTGGCCCCCTTTTTCAGACCTGTTGAAGCTTCAAGAGTTGGAGTAACTCAGTGGAGAATCCAAAGGGACAAAGCACAATGTGAGCAGAGCCAGGAGCTGGTTTGGTCTCATTTTTCAGACCTGTGGAAGCTTCAGGAGTCAGAGTAACTCCATGGGGAATCCAGAGGGATAAAGCACAGTGAGAACAGAGTCAGGAGTGGGTTTGGTCCCCTTTTTCACAACCGTGGAAGCTTCCCAAATCAAAACAGCTCAACAGAGAATCCAAAGGGATAAAACATAACATTAGTGGAGCCAGGAGCTGGTTTGATCCCTTTTTTCAAACCCATTGAAGCTTCAGGAGTTGGAGGATTTCCATGGAGAATCCAAAGGGAGAAAACTCAATGTACAGGGAGCCAGGAGCTGGTCAGTTCCTGTTTTCCAGACCAACTGGAGCTTCCCAAATTGGAGCTGGCTCAGCTCAGCACGGATGGGGAGCGCTCTCCATGGGGAGCCCCAGAGGGTTCTCATCCCTGGGCCTGACCCCGCTGCCTCTGGAAAAGCAGGATCCAGAGGGGAACCCCAGCTGTGAGCAGGTCCTGTTGTGTTCCTCGTGCCCTGGGAGATCCCAGGGTTGGGACAGACCCAAATTTTGTGGGATTGTGACCCAGTCCAGCTGCCAAGATCTCCAATCCTTGTTCCTTCCCCCCAGCTCCACCGGGAAGTGAAACAGGAATGGCTCCTGGAGGGAAGGGATAACCTCTGAGGGTTTAAAGGCCTTTGAAGGACCAGGTGACCTTTAAAGGTCCCTTGAATCCAAACTGTCCGGCCTGGGGGCTGCTTCCCCATAACTGAGCCCTGCTGAGAACTCCCCAGGGATCCTGGGGGTCCAATTCCTTCTCTTTTTGCCTTCCCTGGGGCTGGCAGCTCCGAGGCTCAGCCTTGGAATGAGGGATGATCCCTGAGCCATCATTATGGATGCGCTCCCGGGACAATCAGGGACCTGTCAGGCTCCGTGTCCGAGCAGCCGGCAGAGCCTCCTGCTCCGTGCCGGGGAATTCATTATCCACAGGTTGCAGGGAAAATCATTATCACACGGCTCTCGGCCTCTCGGGGGGAGCTGGGCGCCATCCATCACCCCCACACCCCACACGGGGGGCACATCCCGCTGATTTCCCTCCAGGATGCATCCCCTGGGAAAGACAAACCCATGGATGTGGCACCTGGAATCCTGATGGCCCCGGACATCAGAGCTGCAGCTCCAGGATGGGACCCTGAGCCTCCAAAATTCCTCCAGCCCGGCATTGCTGACTCCCCAAATTATCCATCAGCCAAAAACTGCCTGGATTTAGGGAGAGACTTCCCAAATTATCCATCAGCTAAAATCTGCCTGGATTTAGGGAGAGACTCCCCAAATTATCCATCAGCTAAAATCTGCCTGGATTTAGGGAGAGACTCCCCAAATTATCCATCAGCCAAAAACTGCCTGGATTCACGGAGAGATTCCCCAAATTATTGATAATCCAAGTCCTGCCTGGATTCAGGGAGAGGCTCCCCAAATTATCCATCAGCCAAAAACTGCCTGGATTTAGGGAGACAATCCCCAAATTATCGATCACCCAAATCCTGTCGGAATTCAGGGAGACACTCTCCAAAACACTGATCACCCAAATCCTGCCTGGATTCAGGAAGACACTCCCAAAATTATCAATCACCCAAATCCTGTCTGAATTCAGGGAGTGGCTTCCCAAATTATCCATCAGCCAAAAACTGCCTGGATTTAGGGAGACACTCCTAATTTATTGATAATCCAAGTCCTGCCTGGATTTAGGGAGAGATCCCCCAAATTATCAATCACCTAAATCCTGTCTGGATTCAGGGAAACATTCCCCAAATTACTGATCAGCCAAGCCCTGCCTGGATTCAGGGAGACACTTCCAAAATCATTAATCAGCCAAAACCTGTGTGGATTTAGGGAGAAAATCCCCAAATCATCCATCAGCCAAATCCTGCCCAGATTCAGGGAGAGACTCCTCAAATTATTGATCACCCAGGTCTTGCCTGGATTTAGGGAGACACTCCCAATATTACCAATCAGGCAAGTCCTGCCTGCATTTAGGGAGAAATCCCCCAAACCATTGATCAGTCAAGTCCTTCCTGGACTCAGGGAGACACTGATCACCCAAATTATCCATCAGCCAAAACCTGATGGATAATTTGCCTGGATTCAGGGAGACAATCCCCAAATTATCGATCACCCATGTCCTGCCCGGATTCAGGGAGAGACTCCCCAGATTATTGATCACCCAAATCCTGTCTGAATTCNAATATTACCAATCAGGCAAGTCCTGCCTGCATTTAGGGAGAAATCCCCCAAACCATTGATCAGTCAAGTCCTTCCTGGACTCAGGGAGACACTGATCACCCAAATTATCCATCAGCCAAAACCTGATGGATAATTTGCCTGGATTCAGGGAGACAATCCCCAAATTATCGATCACCCATGTCCTGCCCGGATTCAGGGAGAGACTCCCCAGATTATTGATCACCCAAATCCTGTCTGAATTCAGGGAGACACTCCCCAAACCACTGATCACCCAAATCCTGCCTGGATTTAGGGAGACACTTCCCAAATTATTGATCACCCAAATCCTGCCTGGATTTAGAGAGAGGTTCCCCAAATTATTGATTACCCAGGTCCTGCCTGGATTTAGAGAGAGGTTCCCCAAATCATTGACGACCCAGGTCCTGCCTGGATTTAGGAAGAGGCTCCCCAAATTATTGATCACCCAGGTCCTGCCTGGATTTAGGGAGACACTCCCCAAATTATTGATCACCCAAAAACTGCTTGGATTCAGGGAGATATCTGGGCTCTCACACCCCAGTTTGGGGTTCACCTTCACGCAGGATCCGCCCCACAGGCCCCTCCCAGCCGGCTCTGGGGTGCAGCATCCTGGGTTTGGGAAGTGAAACCCCTTCCCAGCCCCACCGGGCGCTTCCCCGGCTCCCAGCACTGCCTTGACCGCTCTCCAGCCCCTTTTCCATCGCTCCCGGGAGGCCTGGAGCCGGCGCTTCCCCCTCCCCCGCTGCCTCTCCGCTTTTAATTCTTAACCAAAGCCCATCCTGGCGCATCCCGGTGGGCGAGGCCGGTGATGGATGGCGTTCCCAGCGGGAGCCCGGGGGCGGGACTGGGGTTGCTGGTGGCTCCCCCCGCTCCCAGCCCGGCCGATGGCCATCGATTCCCGGCGCGCTCCCGTCTGGACTGCTGGGAAAACTCAATCAGGCCTCGCTAATGAGCGGCTCTGGGCAGTCCATTTGCGGGGGATCGGGGTGGGAATGGCACTTCCAGATGGAAATCCAGGGCTGGGAAGGGCCAGGGTGCACTCAGCATCCTGCCCGTGGCACAGGGAGGAGGGAGCTGCCCTGGACAGGCCTCAGCACCCTGTAATTCCCGAGAAATCCGCATTCCAAGGGCCCCAGAGCCACCAGAAACAAGGGAGACAGGAAAGCCAGGAAGGGGTCCTGGAGTAAGCAGGGAATCCCCCGGGCAGGGAATCCCACAGGGAACGGGGATGTCAAACTAAATTTGACCCGAAAGCCACACCAACATCATCACCAGGACCAAGGAACACAATTCCAGCATCAAGGACATTCCTGTGACATCCCTGAGCCATCCCATCCATCCCTGAGCCATCCAGGACATCCCCGAGTCATCCAGTCCATCCCATCTGTCCCTGATCTATCCAGAACATCCCTGGTCCATGCAATCCATCCCTGAGCCATCCAGGACATTCCTGATCCATCCCGTCCATCCCTGAGCCATCCAGGATGTCCCTGATCCATCTAATCCATGCCTGAGCCATCCAATCCATCCCAGAACCATCCAGGACATCCCTGATCCATCCAGGATATTCTTGATCCATCCCTGAACCATCCAGGAAATCCCTGAGCCATCCAGGACATCCCTGATCCATCCCATCCATCCCAGAACCATGCCATCCATCCCTGATCCATCCAGGACATCCCTGATCCATCCCTGAGCCATCCAGGCCATTCCCATCCACAGGGATGTTGTTCTTCCAGCAAAACTCAGGAAGCGTCACCCCCGGAGCACAGATTGTCCTTTTTCCCTTTATTTACACAGCTTTTACCACAAAAAAAGGTGGGAACGCAAACCGCTGGAATGTTGCAGCCCTACCCTAAAATTCCTGCAGTTTCCCTCCGGATTTGAGCTGCAGGACGAAATATTTGGGATGTGGCAGCCCCGGAATCCCAAAATTTCAGCGCTCTGTGGTGCCAGCATCCATGGCCTGGGCATAGCCAGGGGCATTTTGGTCCCAAAAATGCCAAGTTTGTGCCTCATTCCCCCCTTCCCACACCCAGGCTGGAATTGGGATGGCCTGGGATGGGATGGATGTTCCCATGTTCCCTTTGCATCCCTGTATCTCCTTCCCAGCACTGGGATCCTGTAAATCCTGGGATTTACACTGATTCAGGAGGGGATTTGTCCAGGCTGGGCTCACCTGCGCTGGAGAAGAGTCTGGATCCGGAGAGGGGAGGTGGAAGCTGCTCCAGCTTGGCACAGCAGGAATTGGGGATGAGGAAGAGGAGGAGGAGGAGGAGGAGGAGGCTGGAGATGAAGGATGCTCCTCTGGTCCCTCTGGGAGCTCCAGGGAGGAGCCGAGCCCGGGGTCATCCCGCAGCCTCTGGGGGAAGAGAAGGGGATTGAGGACTCAGCTTTGGGGTCCAGCCTCCCTTTCCCAATTTCCCCTTCAACCTCTCCTCCCACATCCCAAGGATCTCCCTCTGCATCCCAGCCCCTTCCATGTAGAGTTGGGATAGGGATTTCACTCTCCAGGGGCAGAATTCCAAAAAACCCCAATAAACAAAGAAAAAACCCGACCTAAACCAAATGTAACCACCACAAAAACGTTAATTTCATTGATTTTAGACTTGGACACCCTTCCTGTGCATCCCTAGGATTTGCTGCTCCACCATCACAACTTCCTCAGGAAAACAAAGGGAAGAACAAACCCATTCTTAATTAATAAACCAACTTATTAATGAGGTTTTCAGCCCAGCCCTCCTTCCATCCTTTAAAGGACTGCCCAAATCCCAGCTGGGGTCTGGCTGCTCCCGGTGCTCCAAGGGTGAGGAAGAGGAGGAGGATCCTGAGGAGCTCCATCCTTCCTGGGAATCCTCCTGGAGCAGCCAGGAAAGGGAGGGGATGGGGATGGATGAGGGGGATCGCTGTAGGGGCAAAGTGGGGGTTCTGGGGAGCGGACAGCCCCATAAAGGGACTTTTCCTACAGCTGGGAGCAGGGTTGGGCTGTGGGACTCTCTTTCCTCTTTCACCAAGACCCTGAGTGCATCCCAGCTTGTTTTCCCTGGAAAAACAGCATCGTGAATCCACAGGTTGGAAACTTGGCGCTTCCCAGCAGCTCTTTTTTAAAGGGAAAATGCCCAGCTCCTGGAATTCCAGCTCTCTCCAGGGTGTTGGGGTGCCTGGAGGGGTTTGGGCATCCATACAATGCTCACTGCGGGAATCAGGACGGATTTCACCAGGATATTTTTGTCTGGGATTGGGAGGAACTCCCTGTGTCCCTGAATTTCAGGAAGATTTAGAGACCTTAAGGACAAATCCCACCCTTCACCCAGCGCTGTGGTGTCCCCAGGTGCCACTTCTGCAGATGTTTCGGGGCTGGCAACCCCAGCGCTTCCCAGGGAAGAAATCCAGGGAGAAGACATGGCAGGGCTGTGATCTTTCCCAAAATCCCTTCCTCTCCCTTTTTGCTTTTCCCCAGGTGCCACCCACATGGGACCACCCTAAAGAGCCCCGTTTTCCCTTATTTTGCCAATTTCCAGCATCTCCACCCCAAACCAAGCTCTCCTACCTGGGCGGAGCGGCCGCGGGTGATGAGGGATTGATGAGTGGAGTCAGGTGTGGTCATTCCAGGATTTGGGATGGGTGTGGCCATTCCGGGATTTGGGATGGGTGTGGCCATTCCAGGATTTGGGATGGGTGTGGCCATTCCGCGATTTGGGATGGGTGTGGCCGTGGGGCGGTCCCGGGGCGGTGTTCCCGGTGCCCGGTGCTGGCGCAGCGCCGCTCCAAAGGCCAGGCGGCCGCAGTGCATGTCCGGCTGTTGGCTGCCCACGCGCAGCAGGGCGGCCACGCCGCGGTACTGGTACCAGTCGCGGCCCCTCCCGGCGCGCAGCTCCAGGCCGGGCAGGTCCGGCCGTGGGTAGATGGCCAAGAAAGCTTCTCCCACCTCCCTGCCCCTCCCAGGCCCCGCCGCGGCCCCCGGGAAGCGCAGGGCCTGGATGTGCAGCCGCGCGTCGTGGGCCGGGTCGTTCTTGCAGAACCCTGCGGGGAAAATGGTGCGAATGATACGACTTTTATAATTTTTTTTAACTCACTTTAGTCAGTTTGTTCGCCTTTAGCCAGGGGAGGGGGAATTGAAGTTTCTCTTCAAATGATTCTGTTTCAGCTGATGAGCTGAACATCTCGACAAACAAGGAGTAGCCCAAAAGATGCCCAGAGAGAGAACGACCATCAACAGAACATCAATGACCATCAAGAGAACATCAACTAACATCAGCAAACATCAATGAACACCAACAGAACATCAAGAGAACATCAGTGACCGTCAACAGAACATCAAGAGAACATCAAGAGAACATTAACAGAACATCAGCGACCATCAACGAACATCAACAGAACATGAAGAGAACATGAACAGAACATCAAGGAACATCAGCGAACATTGACAGGATATCAATGACAATCAATAGAACATCAACAGAACATCAGCAGAACATCAACAGAACATCAACAGAACATCAGTGAACATCAATGAACATCAACGAACATCAACAAACATCAGCGACCACCAACAGAACATCAAGGAACATTAATAGAACATCAAAGAACATCAATGACTATCAACAGAACATCAATGAACGTCAAGGAACATCAACAGAACATCAAGGAACATTAATAGAACATCAAAGAACATCAACGACCATCGACAGAACATCAATGAACACCAAGGAACATCAGCAGAACATCAAGGAACATTAATAGAACATCAAAGAACATCAACAGAACATCAACAGAACATCAGTGACCATCAACAGAACATGAAGAGAACATGAACAGAACATCAACGAACATCAGCAACCACCAGTGAACATTGACAGAACATCAACAGAACATCAACAAACATCAGCAAACATCAGCGACCATCAGTGAACATTGACAGAACATCAGTGAACATCAACGAACATCAGCGACCATCAGTGAACATTGACAGACCGTCAGCGAACATCAGCAAACATCAGCAAACATCTGCCCTCTGGCATGGTTGGTGACACCTGGTCCAGAAAGGACTGATAAGAAAATCGAAGAATAAGGACCTAANGACGAACATCAATAGAACATCTCCCCTCTGGCATGGTTGGTGACACCTGGTCCAGAAAGGACTGATAAGAAAATCGAAGAATAAGGACCTAATTAGCACCAGAGGCGAGGAACTCCAGATCCAATGGGAAACTGACTACTGGGGGTGATGCCGAGGGACTTTTTGCTTTTTCATCAGGGGTTGCTTAACTTGGGACCAATGAACACTGAACCAATGGATTTCTGTGCGTTTTGGGAAAATCTAGTAAAAGCCATGTGTGATGGAATGATTTTCCCTGCACAACCCGGGCAAGGTGCAGATGAAATTATTTCATCCACAACAAATTGATGCCTGAATTCTCTGACACTACAAGCTGTTGTTGGAGCGTTTCTGTTTTTCCTGCCGTTTCGGTGACAAAAGGGCTCCTTAGGGGTGCTGGGATCCCTTGGGACCAGCCCTGCTCAGCTCTGCCCCACAGACACCCCAAATCGGGGTTCCAGCAGGGCTGTGTCTCCATCGTGACCCCTCTCCCACCTGGAATGTTCTGCCCCATCCATCCCGTCAGACTAAGCCTCCAGCCCAAGGATTTGGTGGATGCAGGAGCATGAGCTGCTCCAGATCCCTGCTCTGGGCTCCCCTCAGTCCCAGCCCATCCCGGGGGGCCTGGCCGTACCTCTGGGCAGGGTGAAGGTGAATCTGCTGCTCCGGAAGGAGCAGAGCTGCTGCGGGTGGCTCTGCTCCGTGGTGTCGGTGGTGCCGGAGCTGCTGCGGGTGACGTTCCCGCTGTTCACACGGAGCAGGACCCCGGCTCCCGAGCCCTGGAGCAGCGGGTTCTCCACCGTGAGGCGCAGGGCGTAGCGGCCGCGCTGGTTGAACTGGGCGCTCAGCACGTGGAACTGGAAATCCAGGGATTGCTCCTCGGCCCGCAGCCGGGAGCGCTGCAGGCTCAGCGGGATGTGCGGCTGCCCCTCCATGGGGCACAGCGGGGCTCTGGGAGCTCTTCCCCGGAGCCTGGGCCAGCTCTGAGCCCGGCCGGCTCTGATTCCAGCTGGGAAACCGCCTGGAGCTGCCCCCGGGGCTGTGTTGGCCTCACATCCCCACAGGCAGCGAACCAGGGGGAGAAATCCCCGTGTCTGGAACAATCCCGGGCACGGGGAGATGCCGGGGGCTCTCCTCCCCTCTGCCTCGGCAGGAGAGAGGCCGTGAGCTGTGGTTTGTTTGTTGGGCATCCAGGTAACGGCAGGAAGGGGTGGCTGCCTTCCAGGAACCCGCCTGGGATATCCTGGGTGACACTGGGAATTGTGACAGGTGCAGGCAGGGTGTGGACGGCTCTCCACACCCTTTTCCTGGGAAATTCCACCGCAGAGGAGCGTGCTGGAGGTTCCAGGGGATGCTGGCACTGAGGGAAAAGCCCTGAGTTGGTCCCGTGTGTTGATCCCATCATCTCCAATCCTGCTCTTCCTGCTCCCACGGGCGGTTTGGGATCCCCTCTGATGGGATCAGAGAGCCAGGTTGGGATCTCAGCGGGATGGGGATGTCCCAGGAGGCAGGGATGGGCTGGAAAAGGGGAATTGGGGGCTCTGGGGGTGCCTGAAGGGGGATCAGGAGCATTTTGGGATCACCTTTCGGGATCACAGCTGCCTACAAAGGGGTTTGGGTCCAGGGCTGCTTTTCCCAGCTGCTGTTTCCCACACTGGAGCACCCATTCCTGACTGGAATTGAGCTCCCCGCCTGCCCAGCCAGCCGAGCATCCCGAGCTGGTCCCAGTGAGGAGATTTGGGGACCCTCTCCCGGGGGTTGGTGCTGTGGGGCAGGTAGGACATGGAAGCTCAGCCTGGTCCTCACCAGGAACTCCCCGTGAGATCCCATTCCCCCCCGGCCGCCGGGAATGGCTGTTCCCACAGTTTGGGGGATGAAACGTGAGCTGGAGCCGGGCTGCCAGGTGGCCCTTCTCTAAACCAGCTCCACACTCCATAAAAAAAAAATCCACATTCCAAGCTCTTCACGCTGGGGCAAGCCTGAAACAACAGGATTATCCTGGGGGGAGTGGGCTGGGATAAACCAGCCCTGGAGGCGCCGGGACATTACATTTTTGGGTTTGTTTTTATTTTATTCCTAGGATGGGAGCAGCCCAGGCACCTGCACGGCATCCAGCCAAAATCCCTGCCCCCAAATCCCTGCCTGCAAGAACCCCTTGGATGGAATTCCAAAACAAATCCCGGTCTCCCCACACCTCCCTGGAAGCATTGGTTGGGCGTCCTGGTCCTTGCTGGGTTTGGGGAGGAAAGACAGAGGTTGGTGTCCCAATCTGAGGAATTGATCCTGAACATTTCCCGGGGTTTAAACTCCCACCGTGGTCAGGATGGGGTGGAAATCGGGATGAGGATGGGGTGGCAATGGGGATGAGGATTCAGTGGAAATGGGGATGAGGATGGGGTGGAAATCAGGATGAAGATATGGTGGAAATTGGGATGAGGATGGGGTGGAAATTGGAATGAAGATGTGGAAATTGGGATAAGGATGCACTGGAAATCGGAATGAGGATGGGGTGGAAATCGGGATAAGGATGCACTGGAAATCGGGATGAAGATGGGGTGGAAATCCAGATGAGGATGCAGAGGAAATCAGGATGAAGATGGGGTGGAAATCAGGATGAGGATGCTGTGGAAATCGGGATGAGGATGGGGTGGAAATCAGGATGAGGATGGGGTGGAAATTGAGATGAGGATGGAGTGGAAATTGGGATGAGGATGCAGTGGAAATCAGGATGAGGATTCAGTGGAAATCGGGATGAGGATGGGGTGGAAATCGGGATGAGGATGCAGTGGAAATCAGGATGAGGATTCAGTGGAAATCGGGATGAGGATGGGGTGGAAATCGGGATGAGGATGCAGTGGAAATCAGGATGAGGATTCAGTGGAAATCGGGATGAGGATGGGGTGGAAATCGGGATGAGGATGCAGTGGAAATCAGGATGAGGATTCAGTGGAAATCGGGATGAGGATGGGGTGGAAATCGGGATGAGGATGCAGTGGAAATCAGGATGAGGATTCAGTGGAAATCGGGATGAGGATGGGGTGGAAATCGGGATGAGGATGCAGTGGAAATCAGGATGAGGATTCAGTGGAAATCGGGATGAGGATGGGGTGGAAATCGGGATGAGGATGCAGTGGAAATCAGGATGAGGATTCAGTGGAAATCGGGATGAGGATGGGGTGGAAATCGGGATGAGGATGCAGTGGAAATCAGGATGAGGATTCAGTGGAAATCGGGATGAGGATTCAGTGGAAATCAGGATGAGGATGGGGTGGAAATCCGGATGAGAATGGGGTGGAAATTGGAATGAAGGTGTGGAAATTGGGATACGGATGCACTGGAAATCAGGATGAGGATGCAATGGACATAGGGATGAAGATGGGGTGGAAATCGGGATGAGGATTCATTGGAAATGGGGATGAGGTTGGGGTGGAAATCAGGATGAAGATATGGTGGAAATTGGGATGAGGATGGGGTGGAAATTGGAATGAAGATGTGGAAATTGGGATAAGGATGCACTGGAAATCGGGATGAAGATGGGGTGGAAATCCAGATGAGGATGCAGAGGAAATCAGGATGAAGATGGGGTGGAAATCAGGATGAGGATGAGGTGGAAATCGGGATGAAGATGGGGTAGAAGTCGGGATGAGGATGGGGTGAAAATCAGGATGAGAATGCAGAGGAAATCGGGATGAGGATGGGGTGGAAATCAGGATGAAGATGGGGTGGAAATCAGGATGAGAATGCTGTGGAAATTGGGATGAAAACGGGTCAGAATTCCAGGGTTTGGGGGCTGAGCTGGTTTTGAAGCGGGAGAAATGGATGCTCCGAGTGGTCCCCTCCTGTCACCGAGCCGGGCTCCGCTTCCCGGGCAGGAGGAATCCCAGGGCAGGATCCTCCCTCCCTGATCCTCAGCTCCTGAAAGTTCCCTGCTCCTCAATTAAATCCCCGCCGGGCCCTAATGCGGGGAAATGGGAGCCGTTTCATCCTTAACGAGCCCGCTTAATTTCCTGGCCGCGCTTGTGCAAACACATTACGGAGCCCTGGCTAATGACAACATCATCAAGGACCAATTTTCCCGTCATTTCATCCCGGGCACGGCTCATTCCCGCCGAGTTCTCCCGAGCCGCGCGCCTCCGCGGTGCCAGAGCAGCCGAGACCCCCCCAAAAATCCCCCAAATCCCAGTTCCCAACGCGCTGTTGGGAATGGGGTGGATTCACAGGACGGTGGGAGGTCTGTTGGGCTTGGCAGCCCCTGGAATTTTGTGCTGGGAAATGGGAAGGTCCCCCCCTGGCCGGAGCTTTTCCGGCGTGATGAGCTCAAGGTTTGGCTGTCCCGGGCTCCATGGTAATCCCTTTTCCCGAGGGAAAAGTCCCCCGTGAGCACGGGGTGAGGTGGGGGATGCTGGGCTGTCCCTGAATCCCAAAGGTTCGGCGCCTTTTCCGGTGGAAAAAGAAAGATAAATCAGGCTCGGGACACCAGTGCACGCAAGGAGAGGCAAAACCCGGGAATTCCCCATCCCTGGAAGTGTCCCAGGCCAGGCTGGAGGGCACCTGGATAAGCAGGGAGTGGGATGGGTTCCCTGCTCCTTCCACCTCTCCCAGTCCTGCTTATCCAGCTCCATTCCCCGGGGACACCCCCGATGCCCTGACAGCCACAATCCCAAGGCTCGGCCCTTCCCAACAGCCCTTTTTGAGGGGAAAATGCCCAGCTTCTGGAATTCCAGCTCTTTCCGGGGTGTTGGAGCGCCTGGAGGGGGTTTGGCATCCCCACGATGCTCACTGCGGGAATCGGGAGGGATTTCACGGGATATTTTTGTCTGGGATTGGGGGGAACCCCTCTGTGACCCCGAATTTCAGCCCCTTTCTCTCTCTGTGCCATTTCCCCACTCTCAGCCTTCCCAGGAAGCCCCTTTGGGATGCACCAGCAGTGGTTTTAATTCAGAAACAATCCCAAGGAAGTTGAAAAAAAAAACCAAAACACAACAAACCAAAAAACCCAGCAAAGCCTCGGGTCATTTTGTTCTGCGTTGTCACAAGGTTTTGGCTAAAAATTAAGCTCAATCTTCAACCTGGATTAATTTTCCTTTGCTTTGCTCGCTGTCACGTGCGGGCCGGCTGTGGATTTGCCCGGATTCCGGAGTTTTTTCCCCAAACCGGTGCCTCCCAAACCGCGGGGAGCCGGTGGGAAGGGCGTGGATGGAGGGTGCAGGTGGATGCGGGATGCGGGCGGAGCTCCTGTCCCTCCCAGCTGCTCCCACCCCATCCCCAAACTTTCCCATCCCTTTCCCAGCGCTGTGGGACCACCCCTGAGCGGCCGCGGGAGGACGCGGGGCTGTGACGTCCCTTTGTCCCCAAACTTCCCTTCCCAGCGGGGAAATCCCAAAAAAGCCGCAGGATTGGGGCCGAGGGCCGGGCCGAGCGGGGCGCTGCCCCCCGGCAGGGAGCGGGGGTGTTTCCCGCATCCCTGCGGGATCATCCCGGTGCCGGGGCTCCCCCCGGATCCCGGAGCGGCGGAGGGGGCGGCCCGAGCGGCTCTGCCGCAGCCGAGCACGGGGTTGGTTGTTTTTAATTTCCTAAAGCCCCGCGTGGCCCCCAGCCAAGGCCTCCCGGCGATGGAGGGGATAAAGTTCCCCGAGCCACCCGAGCCTCCTCCGCCTCCGGAGCGCCGAACTTTGCCTCGGGGCTGCGCATGGCCCCGGCTTTAGACCCCGCTTAGCAAAGCCCGGCTCGGCCCGAGCCTTCGGGAGCCTCCCAAGGCGGTGCAGGCCGGCTGCAAGGAGGTAACTCGGTGTGGGGCTCTTCTCCTCTTTTCCCACCCCTTTTCTTGTCGTTGTTTCCTCTCCCAGCTCGGCGCGGCGGGGGGAGCCGGGCTCGCAGCGCGGGCTCGGGGGCTCCAGGTTGGGAATGCGGCTCCTGATCCTGCGGGAACCCCCCCAAAACCCCAGCCCTGCCCTCCAGCCCCGGCTTTGCCTTCCCTGGGGGATGCTGGCTGCCCCGCGGGGTCCCCGGAGCGGATTTTGGGGTGTTCTGCCCTGGATGCCGATGGATGGCTTTGTGTGACCCTGCAGGCTTTTCCTCTTCCCTGACTTTCGGGGGGTTTGTGAGCAGCAGGTGCTGCTGCCTTCGCTTTGAAACGAAGGAGAGGGGGGTCAGGAGCCTCAAAATAACCTTAAACAGCCTTTTCGGCTTAAATCTCTCAGCTGCCTTTGATTTTAAAGTGAAAAAGGGAACTTTTTTTGCCTTTCTGCTGAGTTGGTTGAAGATCTCCGCGGTGGGTTTTTTATCTGCAGGCTCCAGCAGGAGGAAAAGGGCTCGGGAAGAGCTGGAGCGGCTCCACGGCTCTCTGGGAATGGGGGATTTGGGATCCCGGAGCGATTTGGGGCAGATCGGAGCGGTGGGATCGGGCGAGAACCGGCCCGAGCCGGGAAGAGGCAGGAAAAGGCCGCCACAATGGGATGAAATTCCCGCCGACCTTTCCCTGCCCCCGGGGCTTTCCCGGTGGGATGGGGGCAGCTCCCACCCATCGGCGCGATGCTGAATCCCCCGGGATGGGCCCGTCCCGGGGGAAGGGTGGGCAGAGCCTTCCCGGAGGGTCGGGCCGTGTGTGGGCTCCTCGGCACCGCCGCTGCACAGCTCGGGGGCTGCGCTGCTCTGCTCTGAAAGCGCCGCTTTCCCACAGAGTTTTCCCAAAAAAACCTCGGAGCGGGAACCGGCCGAGGCTTCGGAGGGGTCCAAGCCGGCGCCGCAGGGAAGGGATGGAGCCGATTGTCCCTTTTGTCCCCCCCGGCTGAGCACGAGGGGCTGCAGAGGAGTTTTTTTGGGATGGGTTTTGGGGCCGGAACGCTGAGTTTGGGGGAGTTCGGCTTGGGGTCAGGTGCTAAACGCACTTTTGGGACGCCCATCGCGCCTCGGGAGCCCTCCAGAGCCACTGGATCTGCAGGGAGCGGCTGGGATCGGGAATGGAAATTGAATTAGAGGAGATCTGGATTAACCCGCCCTCCTCCCCCGAGCTGCCCCCGGCCCAGGGGCTCCCTGAACAATCGTGAAACGAGATCTTTATCATTTTTATTAAAAGCCCGACACGAGGCAGCCCCATTAGGCCGGGCTGGGAGGAGGGGAAGGAGGGGGGCGATTCCCTCGTGGCTCCCCCTGCCCCTCCCGGCTGCGCTCCGAGCTGCCCGCAGGGCGCTGGACGGTGGAAGCCGGGGCTGGGAAGGAGCTTTGTTGTGCCCATCAATCCCGGCCTTCAAAGGCCCGGCCTTGTTTCGGGAGAGGTTACGGAGAGGAGCAGCGGGATCGGGTTTCGGGAAAAGCCGGGCTGGGTGGGGAGCGGGGCCTTGCCCTGGCCGGGGAGCGGATCCC
The DNA here is from genome assembly GCA_013398175.1 of Climacteris rufus. Classification (NCBI taxonomy): domain Eukaryota; kingdom Metazoa; phylum Chordata; class Aves; order Passeriformes; family Climacteridae; genus Climacteris; species Climacteris rufus. Next base: position 115,113 of record VZRZ01005887.1, read on the forward strand.
GCTGGGATTTTGGCTCACCTGCCGCTCTCCTGGGAGGTGCGGCCCGAGCAGGAGTCAGGCTGGGCAGGGAAGGGCCTGAGGGATCCGGTTCCATGGGCAGGGACACCTCCCGCTCTCCCAGGCTGCTCCAAGCTGGCTCTGGACACTTCCAGGGATGCCTTTTCTGGGAAATCTGTGCCAGCGCCTCAGCACCCTCACAGAAAATCGGGAATTAGCCCCTCCCTGTGCCACGGGAGGCTGAAGATCCTCCTGGAATGCTCCTCCCCAGCCCCGGGCAAGGAGAGATCCATCGGTGTCCGGGCTGGGATGTCCCCCTGTCCCACCCCATGGTCCAGCAGAGGCGTGGAGGCTCCTGGATCCTCCAGAGTTTTCTCTCCCAGGAGGAGACGTTTCCCTGGATTGGGTGGCTCTGATGGGAGGGGCTGGAGGAGGTGAGGGTCACCTGGAGCAGGGACAGTGCTGCCACACCTCAGTCCCACAGCCAGCCGGGGACAGGGAGCCTTCCCTTCCCTTCCCTTCCCTTCCCTTCCCTTCCCTT
>VZRZ01005889.1:0-67670 GCA_013398175.1 Climacteris rufus
TATATATATATATATATACATGGAGAATGGCTAGTTTATTCAAATTGTCTTTTGATACTGATAATGATCCTTCTAGTAAATGAATGGGTTTGCCTTGTAGATACCTGAGTCAGGATTCAGTTTCTCCTCCTGATCAAGTTAATATCAAAAGCTCTGAATTGTTTGCTAACAGTTTAAGTCAAAAGAGGGAATAATTTCCAAGTTAACTGGAAAATAAATATACAAATTACAGTTCCTGTGGCCCATGGATTTAGCATACCATCCTCTCTGTGGCAAACCCCTGCCATTTAATATCAAGATCTGAGTTTTACATTACACAGAAAGGAAACTTTTTGATCTAGTGCCGCTGCTGCTAAAATTCCTACATAAAAGAAAGTCACTGCTAAATTGATATTATTGATACAACATACAGTATAAAGCAAGCTTTATTACAGATATTAATGGTTCTTTGGGAAGTGAGTATAGATAGAAGATAATCTATAATAATATTGTCAGACAGTGGGGCTCATAAGTGGTTTTTCAACCAATGGACTAAAATATCTCTTACCCAGATTGCCTGAAATAAGAATAAGATGAATTAAGAAGAGATACTGACCAGTAATATGTATTTTTTATTTCAAACTTCTCTATGTTAGAAATATGGAACATAATTAATGGAAAAATTAAATTCAGTAGTTCATTATATTCAGAAACAATCTTTCGTGTTTTGATATAATTAGATTGTGACTTCTATAACAGTAATATATTATGGAGGAACTAGTATAATTTTTTAATAAATAGTTCTTGGTTTTGCTAATGTCACTTGAAGGATGGGAATATACAGGGATGTGATTTACACGTCAGACAGAAAATTCTTAGTCCTGTTTTAACTTTGCAACATGACAATGTAATACAAAAACTTTATGATGACTTTTAGGTTTTTGAGTGCTGAATTAAAAAAAAATTTAAATATTCAACACTGCATATGTGTATTCTGCATCAATGTCTTCATTAAGAATTAATCTGTGTTATTTTTTAAAAAGTTTGTCCTATACCTGAATTTCTGGTATTCTACCATGTCTATTTAAATCTGCCATTAGCTTGGTATGTTTACTTCTGTGAAACTGTTTTCCTAGGCTTGTTTTCCTTGAATATTTAAAATTCTCTGGAAGTCAAAAAAATAGTGTTTTCAAATATAATTGTGCAAAATAGCTCCCATCTAGTAACTTAGCTGTCCAATTATGTGTATTTTAGTTTTTAAAAAACCAAAATTTTGTCATTTATGTTATCTACCTGCAAGAAAAGATCACAGGAAACATGCAAATAACAACCTACACATATGGTAAGTATAGTCAGGATAGTGTCTTTACTTTAAAATTTATTTCAGGAATTAAGAATTCAAAAGCAGATACATGTAAGTTTTGTGGGTGTCTGTGTGTTGCTAATTATTGCATTTTTTAACCCATGTTGCATGAATCATAGCAGTGTTAGCATGTTTGTGTTTAGTGAGTTTAAAGAAAGATCACTTAGCTCACCCCTGTAATTAAAGTATGGACACTTGGATAGTCCTCTGTTGCTTGGACACAAAAGAAAGACAGACACGTTGAAAACAGAAAGCCAAGACCGCGGGCCAAAAGGCTGAGCTGCACTGCCCTGCCCAGACCCCGCACTTTATTTTATATATCCTTCTGGAAACCACAGGGATTGGAGGGAGAAATAGCCACCTCTCCATCACACTGGTCAAAGGAAATATCCATCAAATTTCTCCGCCCAGGAGAAAGGAATGCAAACAATACGATACAGTTACAAAAAACATGGCTATGTTTACAGAGAGTGTATGATAAACTGTTACAGAAGAATGAAAACATTGAAGAACTGCAAAACTGAGGGCAACAGTCTTCTTTACAATTCTGATTTTTCTAACCTAGATATATGCTAGCAATGAAAAGGAAAAGAAAGTTCTATTATTTTATCAGCCAAGTTAAATGGAGAAAACAGTTAAACCCCAATGTGTAAATAGTAAAAATCCATAAAATCATTCTAGAAACTGGCATCCCTTGTCCTTAGTGCGGAAAATACTTTTAGATTAAAACTTGAAGATTCCCATGTTAGCCCAATGTAAACTTCAGGAGTTATCAGTCACCCACAGTGCAGCTGACCCACCGAAATGCATCACTGGAAGTGACAGGTTGTGATGTTTTCTGAATGTTTTGGCTAAGGGTCCTAGTACCAACTGTCACCAGATTCTTTTTTAAGGAGTGTAAAATAGTCATTGTAAAAAGATTGGAACTTGGGAACAAGCTTTGTTATTTATCTTATTTTAGCAGGATATCTTAAAATCTCTGAAAACCTTTTGATTTTTATGTTGTTTGGATATGGTGTTATGAAATGCTAACCTCTCAAGTTTGGAGTTCACTGTGAGGCTGTAGTAATACCCTTTTATTCCTTTAGATAATCATGTCAGTAAAAATTAAAGGGCCAAGGGGCATCAACTGCAATATCATCAAAAAACAGGAGCTATTCATTATGCACTAGCAAATAGCGAGAAAGGGAGCTGTGGAAGAGGTTCTGATCTCTCAAAATGTGGAAATTAAGATTTATCTTATTGTGACTAATCACTACAGTACTGCGAGAATTTCTTTAATACAACCACTTAAAAAGAAGCAATCTTAAAATGTAAATCAATTACATAATTCTTGCTTAATATAAGTACAATATTTGCAGACTCCATCCTTAATTGAAGAATGGCTATACAAAACAGCTAAGAGGAATCCGTATCTCTCCTATCCAGTTATAACAGAGGTTGAATTTTTTAATAGCATTTAAGCTTTGTTACCCACTGAGCTAAAAAAGAGTGACAGAGTGATTATTGAGGTAAAAAGGACTGTGTTAGCTCAGAAGTATAAATCACAAGATTTGAAAGCTTATGTAGAGTGTAAATTGCAGATACATCAAAAGTTCTATTTCTGATACTGTTGGGGCTGTTAAGACGAATTTGTGTATTCAAATGCTTTTTAAATAATTAAATCTTGCAATTTACTTAGAGAAATCATTATTTAATGCTAATGTTTGGACATGAGTTATGAAACATTTCTTTTACTTCAGATGGTTTTAGTGCTTTTACTTCAGCTGGTTTCAGTTTACCTGCTCTTAGAGTGAGTAATAGTGAGGATAATTCTTTTCTTTTGAACTTTTTAGACTATATGAACCTCTTTCATAAGACGTTCTCCCATATTTATCCTGTGACAAACTACATGCTTCTTAAAGTAGAGATATGCACAGTGTTGGCAACTTTGTCTTGATAACTTAATAAAGGTAGGAAAAATAGGGAAATTCACATCATCATGATTTTAAGATACTTGTAAAAATGTCACGTTTATAATTGAACTATGATAAAGATATGACAAGAACCACCTTTATATTTTTTTATTTGGTAAAAAGAAGATCTAACAGCACTAGAATTGGTGCTTTGATTTCAAGAGGCATTGAGACCTAGAAGCCAAAAAAAATTTCAAATGAAGTATCAGAGCAACATGAAAAATTAGTGTGATGATATGATAAAAAGTTCTTTACAGAATATAGTCATATGAGATTTCGATTTAAAAAGTGGGCCAGAAAATGGTCATGGAAAAATAATTTTCATGCCTATAGAATCATATAACCAGAGCATGTGCAAAACCATTACCATTGCTATCACAGACCATGATTGAGTAGGTTATTTTCATTTTGATATAGTAAATGAAACTAATAATAAAATGTTATTGTTAGCTTACAATGGCAATAAAATAATTTGAAAACATTTCTTCCCTCTTGCTATTTTCTTCAGATAAAATACAGAGGAAGTGATAGTTTTTGCCTATACAGAGGTACGGAAACCTTGAGAAGTAACCAGTTGCAAGTGGTTTAATTGTTCAGGTGAAGAAATAAATAGAAATTTCTACTTAAAACCAGTAAGGAAGAAGGCTTTTCAAACGTGTTTGTGTTTTAATTTCTGATACTCATTATCTTTTCATCAGCAGATCATGAGTAGTAAAAGAAGGTCCATATTAAAATAATTACAATGCCATCACCTCTGGAATGAAAACTTGAAAAGACAGAGACAAGTTATACCATTATTTCTCCAATACGTGTGCAATTTTTCACGTTCATAAAATATTGTGGCATTTAGAACCCAGGATCTTTTAAGTTCTTCTCTCTTACTGCCAGAAGGTATTTCTGCTGGACTTGATGGGTGCCTTGTTTTTTTGTACAAGCCTTTATAAATATTTTGGTATTGCTTTATTACAGATGAGAGGGAATATCTTCCCTCACATTTTGAGGCAGCAATATAGGTATGACAATTAGTTTCCTTTTTCAATATATATCCTTTAAATATATTCTAAGCACCACACACAATCAAAACGTGAAATATGCTTAGAATGAAAACAGTACAGGTCCAATGTTCATTTGGCTGTAATTTATCTCTTTATTTACAGGAGCCAGAGATGACTTATTTAAGGTGCAAAATTTGGCCTTTCAACAAAGGACAGATTTTGATGTTGTGTTAAATGAGGAGTATTTGTTTTTAGCCCACTGGAATTGCTACTCATTTGTACTGGGAAACAAAAGAGATTCAGAACCTATTTAGAGTATGTTTTATAATTTCAAATCTATGTGTATCAACTCATTTGCATCTTATCTCCATGAAAAATGCTGTTGTTAAGAGTTCATGTTCACTCTTTTCAAATAGTGTATTTCCTGTACTTTTAAAGAAAAACAGTCACCGAAAGAAATTGTATAGTGTTCATGTTGCCTATTTTTAACAGCTTTGTTGTTAAAAACATGGGGGAAAAAGGTGTCAAATTACTGCAATTTCCCTCTATGTATTTTCTTTTCCAGAAGGCTCAAACCTATCATGCATATGTTAAAATTAGCCTAGGGCATAGGAAATTTGGCAGGGAAATTGTTAGAATGGTATTTCACAACCACCTGCACTTTCCTGTTGTGAATTTTATTTCAATTTCTAAAAATATGATTGCCATTAGCAGTGATTTTAGAGCTATCAGTATATCATCAGTGCAGGCTGAAACTCTGTGAGAGGACAGCTAAAGAGAAGGACCAATGATTATGGCCTTCTTGTTGAGAGCTCTGTTTTCATCTATGCAAAGTACATCCTGCAAACAGGGCTGCCTTGGAGAATTCCTTAGTAATGATCTATCTGAAGAAATAAAAAAGAAAATCTGGATAAAATCTTGAAAGCACAGATACTCCTAAAGCTCATATAACATTTGCCAAAAGGCTGGTTATTGGAATGTCATGTAGGAAAATCAGGTCACAAAATAATTTTCCTCTAAAAAGAAATACTACAGTAATTTGAAATTAATGATCTAACTTGTATGTTATTAATTTGATTTTGTGACCTATTTTTCAGATTAGAAATTGTAGATAAAATAGGGTCTGGAAGAATTTAAGTTAGCTTTGGTAATAAACACCAGTAACCAACTTTCTTTGCTATTTTAGCAAAAAGCAAGTGAGTACCTGGCCAATAATTGATTTGCTTGTAGATTTGCAATTATATGGAATTGCATGTACAAAAAGGAAACTAAGTCTTAGAAAGTCTTAATACCTCCTCATTTCCCACAGTGGTTCCCTACAGCCAGGTGGGTTCAACCTTTTTTTGTTCATATCAGTGCTGTTTTTGCCTGAGCTGCTGTGCAGCTAAGAATGACAAAGTAATGCTCTAATAAATAGGAATGTGCCTGTTTTGTTTTGGTTCATTTTCCTGAGAAGGCATTGCAGGCTTAGCAGCCCCTTATGTAGCTTTAACCTACCTTTGCAGTGCAAATTGGACAGGTTGCTAGCTTAAGCAAAAGTCTCACCTGGGGACTTGGCTATGCCATGAGTTGAATTAACAAATTTAGGCTGAAAATACCACTGTAAATAGGTCATAAGCTTTCAATGTGTGAATAAGAGCTAGGGTACGGGCAGTACTTTGCTGCTGTGGTTAATGCTACAGGGAAGATATACCTTTACTGAAACACTTGAAACATCTGTGTGCATTTAATAACTTATTTGGGTGCTAAATAATCCTGCTGTTATTACTTCAGGTGCTGAATTTTTACATGATTCTGCCTTACCAAGGAGCAGTCACCTGCTTTAAAAACACATAGGGATTGATTATCAGCTGAAAAATCCAGGTGCTGGGTTATGGGGCATTTGAGTTTTTGTGGCATTGATTTCCATTAATCTTCAAGAGAATCTTGTATGAACTAGAAACACCAATGCCTCTAAGATTGCCTCTTTCAAGCCATTTCTAAAAATATTTTCAAAACAAGTTTTTTTGGTTATTATTTCCTGTCTACAAAACCCAATATGTTCATCAGAAGGAAAAAAAAATCATAAGAAAACAGGAGCTTTTAATCAACTCTTAACTAACAGGTAAGCCTAGGGGATCTATACAATGCCAAAGTTGATATACTGAACTTGTTTTAGAAGAGAGTCAATTCCAATTCAGTTCAAGTATACACAAACTTATTAATTAATGGAAATCCAAATGAATGGTTTGCAAAGCCTAGTCTTCCCTGCCCTTTTTCCTCACCTCTCATTACATAAGGCAGAATCCATGCCCTAAGGCTCCTGCAGAATCATGTAACAGGCATGAAGCTGTCATATGAGTTTGTTCTATATGTGTCTTTATGTAGTTGTCTATGCATAAAAATTACAGAAAAATTGACTTGGTGTGAAATCTGACCTGTAGGTATATATTTTTTTTTTGAAGAAGAAAAAAGTATATTTGAATTTGGACAGAATTCTCCAATACTGACAATTCTGGCTTTTGGTGGGTGTCTTCAGAAAAACTGCTGTGCTAAAGAAAATCAAGAGTGTGACACATACTACCTTGTTTTATCAAATATTTTCTTTTTAAGGTATTCCACACAAACACAGTTGTTAAAGATAGTGTGAAATTTCTATTTGTAGTCCAGGATTAATACATTCTTTCCTGCCAGTTTGCCTGTCTGATGAAATACCACACTATTGCTGGCAGCCAGAGATTATTTGAAGTACATTCAACAGCATAAAATGAGACAACCTTCTTCTTCAATAGCACATCATGAACTAACATTTACGAGCATTTAGTAACCTAAGTTATAAATGCAATTATGTTTGAATACAAGTATACCATACCAAAGTTAAATTAAGTTACCTGCACATTGGTTTTTTTTCTTATTTTATTTACAGTTTCTGATTCTTCTCATTACCATTACATGAAATATTTCTAGTTAAATTAGCTCAAGTGTGCAACTGCAGTAAGAAAATAGATTTGGTTTATCAAGGCTTTATTGACTTCAGGATTGAGAGTGATTAGAGAAGAGAAAGAGAAGTAATCATAAAACATGGTGGCAATGCAATATTCTTGCAAGCATTAATTTTCTGTTCTATGTTCTTTTGAAATTAGAAGTGTTGAATGTGATAGGGGACTGTCAGGTCATGTTTTTTTCTTATAACGGTGCCAAAACACTTAAGTAGATTTAGTAAGTGCAGAATGAGCTAGATTCTCCATTTAAACTCTAGCAAGTTTTTTCAACACTAGTAATCTTGGTCCAGGTACTAGGAAGCATTTCCATACAGCAGAGAGGACTATGTCAGAAAAGTGTTTGTCTAAAACGTATCTTGTTTTTAGTGGAAGATTTGGCGACTCTTAAATGAAGTGTCTTGGAAGAGTTTTGTTTGAATACTTGCTTGGGTTATGACTAGTACACAAGTATACAAGTTAAGATTCTGTGTTCTCATTCTTATGAATTTTCCTATTACTTGTTTACAAAATATCAAATTAGTTTGGCTCCATGTTGATGCAGCCTATAGAAATACTTGAAATCTTGAAATAAGTTTTACTAGAAAATGGTTTCTTACAGAGTTTTGATTTCTGATTTCAGAGAATAAGATATATCTGAATATTATGACATGGTAAGAGACAACTCTGTCCTCACTATATTCTCAAATCAAATTCATTTGTGCTATAGTGGGCTTATATTAATATGCATTAGTTACCTCTCTCTCACAAAAGAGAAAAATAATATAATATGCAACTTACTATTGCAGTTTTGCAATGAACTTTGATCCCAGGTGTCTTTTAGAAGTTATACGTTCTAAATATTTAATTTTGATTTTAGATGCACAGAATACATTAAATATAATTGCCCTCTTCCACTCCCCCCACTGGGTAAACTAGTAAAAATACCTTTCTCTGTGCTTTGTGAGAGTAAGAAGTAGTTCAGCACTAGCTGATTTCTCTATGAAATCAGTTATGATTCAGATTAGAGAAAATAATTTATAAATACTAGTGCAGATGACAAGGGTGATGCAACATCCCATTATTGGTGCATGCAGTAACTGTTCTTTAACTATTTAGGATTCTTTGGTATCTGCAGCACATAGTAAAGGGTAGGTCCCTCCTTAACTGACTACAACAACAGTGTATCTGATAATTATCCCACAGGAATTCCATGTATCATAATAGACAGGGTGTCGTGGGTCGAAAATAACACATGAAAAAATTATTTGAAGGCTTATGATTGAGAATAAGGATTTTTGAGAGAAATATTTTGAGGAAAACACCAGGCTTACCTTAAAACTAGAAACTACTTTGATTAACAGATTTAGCAAAAAGGTTTAAGTAATACAATAAGTGTAAGACACCTTCATTTTCTCCCTTCCCATCCACAGTTTTCATTTCTTTACCAAACATGCAGGGATACACACATGGAGGAGGTTTGCTTTGTTATACTATGGAATGCCTTTTTCTGCAGAGAAATATAATTTTCTTTACTGTGTTTCAACAGTGCATGAGGTAGAATCCCACCCGAACTGCTACCATGTAAAAACCCTCCCACGAATGAATGCAGTTGTCCCAAGAACTGATTCTGTGTGGGCCAGGAGTTCATGGGGTATAATATTAAGGATGAGTTGCTCCAAAGTCATAAGCAAAGGCTCTCTTTTTTCTCTCTCTTCTTCTGTCTCTAGCATCAAGGGTCTTGGTTCTCTTTTTAAGTCTTTTGTTTGCTCAGTACATCTCCTGCTCTTACCATACCCCCATGCATCTCATGAATTATAAGGAAAAACAGTTCAATTTACTTTAATTTTACCACGGCCTGCAGGAAAGGATCCAGTTCCAATGTCTGAGTCTCCCCTCCCCCTCCTCCTCCATCAAACAGGGCGTCCGCCATGTGGTCCTCTCATGATCACTTCTTCTTCTCCAAACCAAAGGGAGAAAATAAAAGGGGAAAGAACTTGTTTCCCCAATCGCCAAAGTTAGTAAGTTTTTGCCAGTCTAGGGGAAACTTCCACGAGATCTTTGCGGTGTTGAGAAAGTCAATTCAGTTCAGACTTTATGTCAGGCAATTGCTCCATGCTTTTGCTGGCCCCCACGCCGCCGCCATGCGGCGGCATCCACTGCTGAGGGTGCTACCAGCATCATGCCCAGCACCAAGATAAAGTTCTGCTGCTGCCAGCTCTGCTCCTTCCTTTTTCTGCAGTTCAGGCAACTCCATCTGTTCACGTGGCACCAGGCTTTTTTTGACTCTGGCACAGTGGCCATGGCTCCAGCACAGCGGGCTCCAGCCCCAGCCCGGCAAGGGCCTGGCTAGGCCCGGCAACATGGCTTCATGTGCCCTGGCCCACCCCACCCCTGCCGTTTCTCTCCTGGCCCGGCAGGGCCTGGTGGGGCCTGGCCACACGGCTTCTTGCTGCCCCGGCCCTTCCCACCCCCACTGTCTCTCCCTTGGAACTGTGGGAAACAGCAGATTTTAATGCCTTCTCTCAGATGTGTCATCACAAAAAGTGAAACTTGAGCCATCTATTGGGTTTGGGGTATGTCAGTCTTTGGAGCTCTACAGGACTGGCTCTTTTTGTAAAGAACTACTCCTAGGGCTCTGCCCCTCCCCTTCCCGGCAGTCTCAAAGACAAAAATACCACGTGTAAACCAGCACACAGGGTAATTAACGCATTAGATAGAGACCTCATCTTGTTCCTTACGTGTTTATTAATAACAAGTTGCAACCTCTCCTATTACCTCTGAATTTTTTTTTTTTTTTTTGCGGTACTATGGCAATGTTTAGTCCCATCATTGTTTCCATAAACCTGCTGCTTCTTTCAAGCTCAAGACAGGTCTCTGCTTCCATAATATCTCCTTCTCTGTGATCTCAACACTCTAAATTGCTCCTGTGTATGACTTCATCTCTTAATTCAATTTCACTACCTATCTGCATGCAAGAACTCAGACGTCTCAAACAGATCATTCAGTCCCGTATTTCTGTCCTCTAGACACATCTCAGGCACTGCATTGTTCTGTACCCTCGTGCAGCACTAAGGAACCTCAGAAATCCCTTTGCTTTTGAACAACTACTTCCTATTTCACAGAATCTTTCTTTCTGAAGTTACGTTTAACTGCCTGAATTGGGATATGCATCTTAATTATAAAATGTCTTATTTCTGAGTTCCTGTTGCTTCCTATATCTGTTCTTCTTTTAATAGCTTGAACACAAGACTTTTATAGGCACTTACTAACATTCTACAGGGAGTATCCTCTTTACAGATCCTTCTGTACCTTTTATGCCATATTCTGAATCACATACTGGTCTAATTTCTGCTGCATCACTTTTAGTTCACATTCCCCTGACCTCTGGTATCTCGGCCTTTCCATGAAATGAGAGAAGTAATAAGTAATATTTAGAGTACAGACGTAAACAAAGTAGTAGGTATTACAGAGGATAAGATATTCTAAATGCTATGAAAAGAAACACTGTCTCTGGAGTGTACTTTGAAACATCTAGACAAAGTGTTATTTCCTCCTGTTGTGACTGTTTTGATACTTAGCTTGAGATCATCTAGGATTTTCAGCTTTTCATTAAAATTAAACACTTTGTCTCTTTATTTAATCCTGAAGTTGTGCTTTCTTGAATTCTTTGTCAGTTTAGAGAGGTTGTTCTAAAGTGGGCTTAGAATACTGCATAGATGTTAATGATGATCTTAGATATCAATACTTTAAATGAGTGCTGTAAAATTTAAAATGGCATTGAAATTTATGAGATTAAAAATTGAGTGGAATATCTTCTCTTAGCTATGACAGCAATAATTGTAAGTCAAAGGTGGGTAAAAAGGTTACAGTATTGCAGACCAGCCACTAATTCTAAAGGGAATAAATCCTTTTCCCTACAGTCATGAAAAATCAGTAATTTTTTTCCTTTACTCTTTTATTATTAGAATTGGTATGGAAACTGTTGTCACATTTATTCTAAGATCTTCCTATTGAAAATTCTACAGTTATCCATAACTGCTTAATAGTAACAACAGCTATACAAAGAAACTACAAAAGCTAATAAAGGTAAATATATTGGCAAGGAAAATTAAACCTTAAAAGGGGGTTGAAAATATTTTTAATAAGATCTAATGATTTCAAAATCTCAGCTGAAATCATGAAACATATTACAGAGAAAAATTTAATTATATTTGTGTTAGGAGTGTATAATATTTAAATTTTAGTTATCAAGGAGTTGTTTCAAGATTTTTCACTGAAAAAAATTGTTTCAAATGTGTTTACAACCAATTTAACAAAACTAACACCCAACTAAAACAAAGTTTCTAGAAGAAGTAAACTTCTTAGAACCTCAAGCATGTGTTTAAAATTGACGTACATAATTGTTGTACAGCAGATGCCATTGTGGGTGAAAAATATATGACTGTTGTTTAGAAAACAGTTTCAGTTCAGTTTCGTGTCTGTCTGTCCTATGAAGAATGTGAGAAACATCAGACAGCTTGGGTTTTGCTCTTCTCAATGCAAGTCTGATAGCTCTCACTGGTATAATAGTTTAATTGTCCCAGTGTACTCCTGAAGCAGCAATTTATTTTCGTCTGAGAGCAGCTGAATTCCCATATTCTTCCTCTACCTCTGGATTATTCATCCTGGTTGTCTCTTCTCCTGCTTCTGGCTGTTCACTTCAAAAGGAGAGAGACAGAGATGGAAAGTGCTCCTGACTGTGGGATTTGACACTTGCTACAGATGTGGGGGGCTTGAAGTCTGTGATGCTGAAAGGGGCCAGCAGATCAAATTTTCTCCAAATGAGGGATTTAGCCTGTGAAGTTTTAAGTGGGCAGGACCACATCCACCAGGATAACAGCAATACCATGTTAGCTGGTGGTCTGAACTCATCTGTCTCTTTAGACTTCTCCATGGGGCATTCACAGGTACTTTCTGTCTAAACTAGGGTCACCGGAGAGCTCTCTGTAGAACATAGGTTCCACAGCTCTTCCAAGAAGCCTGTCTAGGGGATGTTCTTGCAAGCCACCCGAATAATTTGTCCCTGAAAAGCAGACCACATATATTTCTGTTCAAGGGCAGGGCCAAATTAATTTAAACACAGTGGACTTTATAATACATTTTTTGATAAACACAACCCAAAGGTATTTGGAAATTAAAACCATGCAATGTTTCTTTGTGCTAAAGAAAACACTATTTAATGGATATGAATGAATAAACCTAAATTACCTGTACTCTTTCACAGAACTACTAGTAGCTATCTCATGTTTTGAAATAGCAGAATATTGCAAAATGTATTGACTATGTGAACAAGGAATTTTAATTCAACAAAAATGAAAACAAGAGACACCTGAAATGTGATCAAAATGCATATGAAAATGCATGTTATTTTTCCATTAAAGCAATTATTATAAGAAAAAACCATATTAATATCGGACCGACTCTTTCCCCAGTGGGTTTACAAATGTTTAGATGATTACATCAAGAAGATTTCAAACTATTGTGGTTCTTTATGATTTCAAATACCTTTGACTTCATTGATGGTAATTCTTGCAGAGGCAGTTATAGTAATGCTTCAGTCCTTACCAGATAGCCTTCTTAGAGCAGCCATGACATAGATCAAACTACAAATCTTGCCATTTCAACAGTTTCAAAATTTGTTATAAAATAACAAAAAAACCCAAACCAAACCCAGCAAAGAAAAAAAAAATACTTGAGAGGGAGGGGAGACACTTTTTGATCTGTATTTGGTAAACATTAGACTATTTGACTCTTTTGTTCATAATATAGATAATATTTTTAAAAATAGCTTAAAGGAGCAGTGAAGGATTAATGAGGAATAATTTTCCTTTTAACTTGAGTGGAAGACCTTAGACTCTAAAAGGTCAGATGGACTTAGCTAGTCTGCAACATGGATGTGGAGTGAACACTGCAGTAACAGCAAACAGCATTTCACATACTGTGCTGGTTTTGGCTGGGATAATTTTCTTCACAGTGGCTGGTATGGGCCTGTGTTTTGGATTCATGCTGAACACAGGATTGATAATGTAGAGATGTTTTTGTTACTGCTGAGCAGGGCTTACACAGAGCCAATGCCTTTTCTGCTTTTTGTACTGCCACACTGGTACACACTGCCACACCAACTGAGGAAGTTGGTGGTGCTGAATCGCGGAAAAGGACTCCACAACCTTAGGTTGTAAAGTAGGTGTGTTTTATTATGGCGCCGGATGCACAGGAATCTCTTTCCAAATCATGAGTGCCTCCCTCTGTCTTCAATTCACTATATATCAGGTTACAAGTTACATATTCAACAGGTTACACAATACGCCTATACATATTCATAACCTATCCCTGCCTATCCTTGCTTCTCATGCTAATGAGCTAAGTTCCTATACTAGGCATGCGTATTGTCCTCTGGTAGGGGTCTTTCAGGGTCTCTGATAAAGTCCATAGTCTACCTCCTGATGAAGTAAGACATCTTCATCATGCTGCACTTTTCAACTTTCTCCTTCGCGCAGGATCTCTCAGAGTCTTTGGCTGAAGTCCAGACCTTAAAACTGGTCCAAACTGGTTCGGTTGCAAAAAAGAAGACCTCAGGTCACATCTGGTTCTCCCTTATCAATAGCCTGACATTCTCTCTTCCTGCTTTGATAAGCACAGATGGTGTTATGCAGACAATATACATTGTTTCTAACAAGCTCTCCACTAGTAAGGATGTCAAAGCAATATACATGGTTTTTAGCAAGTCCTTTACTGGTTAACTCTTAACCCCCTGTATCAGTGCATGGGAGGATGGGAGGAGACACAGCTGGGACAGTGACCCAAACTGACCAAAGGGATATTCCAGACCATAGAGCATCATGCTTAGTACATAAAAAGGAGGGAAGAAGGAGGAAGGGAGGACATCTGGCATGATGATGTTTGTCTTCCCAAGTCACTGTTACATGTGATGGGGCTCTGCTCTCCTGGAGATGGCTGAACACCTGCCTGCCCTTAGGTAGCAGTGAATCAATTCCTTGGTTTGCTTTGCTTTTGCCTTTCCTATTGAACTGTCTGTATCTCAACCTATGAGACCTCTATGTTTTACACTTCCAGTTCTCTCCCTGACCCCACTGGTGGGAGTGAGTGAGCATGGGGCTTGACTGATGGCTGGGCTTAAGCCTCTTACTTATTCCATATATTTATTTCTTGCTTTGGAATTGCCAAATTCCAAAATTCCATCAAATTTAGTCAGAAATTACTGTAAAGCAAAAAAAAAAAACCAAACCAAAACCAAAACAAAAAAAAAACCCACCAAAGTTGGGCTAAGGAAAGAGAAAATATCTTTGGAGAATAAGAGAACTTCCTGTGGCTTTCATGACAGAACAAAGACTTCCTATTGTCAATGGTAACTGTATATATTCTTTACCCTTTTCTTCACTAAATGTCAATTCAGTTTTTAGTAATGCCTTTTCTTCTTATTCTTCTCATCCGTCTCTAAAGGAGATGGAGTCAGCTCCATAAAAGTGCATTTAGTTCACTTTGGATTGGATTGTGTTGTCTATGTTGCAGTTTAGCTGGGAAGCAATTTCTAATGCCTAACAGAGCTGCAGCATATGGTTTTCATCACATGAGGGTTCGTCATATCCTCTCATCTCAGTTCAGATCTGTTGGTAGTGCCATTAACCTTTCCATGAGTATGCGTCCAATCTCAAGTATTCTTGATTGATAGATTTATAAAAAGACTCAATAAAAAAGATGAAATTCAAACGAAAAATATTATAATTAATTAAAGCAATGAACTAGTATATATGAAATTCAGTGTGCAGCAACCACTGGACTTTTCTCATCTCTGATGATTTTTTTTCTTTCAAATATAACCACATTGATAGCTTGTATCTATTTCAGCAAAATAGATAGCCTGATTAGATGAAAAACACAAAATGTACACTGTGAATTGTTATCAAATTTGCTCCTAAGTATTTTAACAATCATCAAACTAGAATGTTTTTTCTATCTGGGAAATCTTAAAGTTCATAGTAAAAAACGACCCTCAAGTCATAAATTATTTCCTTTTTAATTACAGGACTCACTGGCAGGCTAGAGAAAGCTCCAAATATATAGGCCCATGGCTGTTTTAATTCTCTAAAATCTGTGAAGTAAATTGAAAATGTTCTTGTGGAAAACATATTCCTAATGAAGAAGGAACTTTTAGTGTGGAAAAATTTTGATCGATTTATATTTTGTATATATGGATCTATAGCAAGAGTCTGCTATGTGTTGATTCTGTGCTGCTATGCCAGAGCCAGGCGGTGGTATATGGCTGACTTGTAAGGGTAGGTTAACAAAAGAGATTGTGGTGATGTGCTCAGAGATAGAAAAAAGCTCTCTGCACACAGTCATGGGCAACTGGGTCTAGGTGACCCTGCTTGAGCTGAAGTGTTGGACCACAGGACCTCCAGAGAACACTTTCATCTTCAACCATCTTCTAATTCCTTGAACTGTAACCAGGGCAAGGTTATGAAAAATACATTTCTGTTGGGTTCTGCTTACATAGAGGCTTAGTTGTGTTCTCACAGTCCACTGAAGTGTAACAATAAACCTAATTGACTGTATATGTTTTAAAATTCTCACATCAATGCTTCTGAGAAAACAATGCACAGAAAAATATTTTAGCCACCAGCAAGTTATGTATCAAGTTTAAAGTAGTGGACTAAGTTCTTTATATGGTCATTTGGAAATCGATTCTATGTATTTTACAACATGACAAATGGTAGTCTGCATTTATTTCGAGGGAGGCTATTGACTAAATTTGATTGGATTCCTCTGTATTAGATGGTTAAACATATTGAATCTTCTGTCATCTGTGTAACAGCCTATTTAAATTAATAACTGCTTGCTAACATAATTATCTTTGCCTATAAAAATTTACATATATAGAACCCCTGATAGTTTAGTTAAGAAGTATTGCTTCTTAAATAATTTCAACATTGTAAGAAAAAAGTTGATGTTTAATAGGCCTCTGCCATTATTCTTCGTATTCCTAAATTTAAAGATTTGTTGTGATTGTTTTTAATGTATGGAATGATAGTCATTTTAAGAGAAACCCTTATATGACCAGCTATTCATATAAATTTAAAACGTTTTAAATGAGCATGTTGTTCCTGTAATAGGTTTTTAATGAATTATAAGGTAGCACTGTTTGAAGTACAGTTAAGAAATGGGTTTTATACACTATCTAGCTATTGCAAACCTGAAGTGATAGAGATTCAGTACACGAGGCAGAGGAAGTGCCATATTTTATAATGGTAGGTAAACTGTTTTCAGGATAATTCGACAATTTTTTGATTGCAGAATATAATTAGTATTAATGCTTATAAACAATTCAATTCCCTAACTGCATTTGCAGTAGTTGTTTCAGATGTGTTTCTGAAGTGTAGTTTTACCATCTTGCTGAGCTGAACAGTTACCTAGCATGGACTGGGGCCATGCATAATTTTTTTGTGAAAGCTACTTCAGTCCAATTCAATTCTGAATCATATCAAGACAGAAGTACACTAGATAAAGAGAGTAATTACAAAACTCACATTAAAATAGAAATCTACATCCTAGTCAGTTCCTCTTTAGACTCTCATGACTATATTTTTTTCATTGATTATGGAAAGGCGCCACATGGATTATAGATGACAACTAGATGAGCTTAGATATCTTGATACTAGCTAAGATATCTGCTTATCAAACCTGGTTTCCTTTTATGACATGGTAACCTGCCTAGTTGATCAAGGGCACCCAGTTGATGGAATCTTTTTGGATTACAGCAAAGATTTCAATACTTTCTCTCCTAGAATCCTTCTGGACAAAATTCCAGACCACAGCTGGATAAACTCATCATGTGATTGGTGAACAACTGGCTCACGGGTTGGGCACAAAGGGTGACAGTGAATGGGGTGACATCAGACTGGTGACCTGTCACTAATTGGTTCCACGGAGCTCCATCCTCAGTCCAGTTCTCTTCAACATCTTCATAAATTACATGACAGCAGGACTGGAAGGGATACTGAGCAAGTTTGCATGTGATACAAAATTGGGAGGAGCTGTTAACTCTCTCAAAGGCAGGGAGGCCCTGCAGAGAGACCCAACAAATTAGAGGGCTGGACAATCACCAATCATATGATGTTCAGCAAGGGAAAGTGCCGGATTCTGCACCTGGGATGGGGCAACCCTGGATGTATGGACAGACTGGGGAATGAGATCGTGGACAGCCATATCAAAGAAAAGGACCTGGGGGTCCTGGTCAGTGACAAGTTGAGTATGAGTCAGCAGTGCCCTGGCAGCCAGGATGGTCAAACCCCGTCCCAGGGAGCTTCAGGCACAGCATTGCCAGCCAGGCAAGGGATGGGATTGTCCCACTCTGCTCTGCACTGGGGCGACCTCACCTCAACTCCTGGGGGCAGTTTTGAGCACCAGAATATAAAAGGCATTAAACAATTAGAGAGTGTCCAAAGGAGGGCAACAGAGATGGTGAAGGGCCTTGAGGGGAAGCCATATGAGGAGCAACTGAGGTCACTTGGTCTGTTCAGCCTGGAGGAGACTGAGGGGAGACCTAATTGCAGTTACAGCTTCCTTGTGAGGGGAAGAGAAGGGGCAGACACTGATCTCTTCTCTGTGGTGACCAGTGACAGGACCTGAGAGAATGTCCTGAAGTTGTGTCAGAGGAGGTGTGTAGCTTTGATATTAGAAAAAGGTTTTCACCCAGAGGGTGGTTGGGCAGTGGAATAGGCTCCCGCAGGAAATGGTCACAGCACCAAGCCAAACAGTTCAAGGAGTGTTTGGACAACACTCTCAGTCACATGGAGTGACTCTTGGGGATGGTGTTGTGCAGAACAAGGACTCAATGATCCTTGTGGGTCCCTTCCAACTTAGCATATCCTGTGATTCTGTGATTCTGTGAAAATGCAAATTTTTCTTTTTTCCTAGAAGCATCCTATACATCCATAATTCTTTCTTTAGGGGATATGACATAAACTATCTCAGATCTGCAAATCTAGGCTACTGTGTCTAAATATGTACAGATTCATTAAATTTTAAATTCTATTTCATTTGAATATCAATATTGCTGACCCTTTACATGTGATGTTGTTTTATTAAAGTCTTCAACATTGTTATACATATAAAAAATGCTTATAAACAAATGCAGACTTTTAGAAAATATAGTAGTATGGTTCTCTAAAGATTAAGCAATAATTCCATTCTGCTGTACTGCTTAGGCTTTCACTTTTGCACCGAGAGGATATGGACAGGACCATTCGCACGTGAATTAATTCTGTCTCTTCTTAGGAGATTTTTTTTTAAACGTAATTGGGCCCAAGGTTGACCAGATACATTGAATTCCCCAAGGTATTAAAGGATCAGTCCTCAGAAAGTTTTTTGGCAGCCTGGTGAAATTTGAGTAATGGCTAAAGGACAAGTGCAATTGAAAATACAAGGTAGAAGGTTGATGTGTCTTGAAAGAAAGCATAGGCTTCTCTAGATGTGTACAAAATACATTTTCTTCTTTGCTCCATATATTTTCTAATGATAGAAAATATTAGGATATCACTCTACCATAAATGATAGAAAGATACATCTCATATGCTATACATTATATCTAAATATATATATACACATATATATGTATATACACACACGTGTATATATGTATGTATATTCTGTTTATATAGGAAAGGGATCAGTATTTTAAATCAGTATTTTCAACTTTCATGTTGAAATTATTTTCTCTAAGGTCCTACTGGAAAAGGAAAATGTTGTTACATAAATGACTACCTTACTGGTATTTGGCTGCAAAATAGAACTATACCATCAGGATGCAATTAGTCCCATAGTTTAAGTACCATCAGGATGCATTAGTCCCACCTCTAGGTATTGCAGTATACTGTAACTGATGCTACCCTACACTCCACCATCAGTCTTTTAAAATTATTGCCTGGTACTACTGAAAATAGATGTGTAGAACTAAACTGGCTGCAGCAGAGGCTTAATTCAGTGACTTGGAAAGTGGCAAATGAGAAATTCCAAAATGGAAGCAGTGTATTGCAGTATTTACTGCCTTTTAATAGTACAATGCATTTACTCCTCTGTTTGTGATTTAAATATGTATATTTTTCATGAACATCTATGGATCCTGAATTGTAAGGTTATTTCTATATATTAAAATGTGCCCTTAGGCTTCCCTCTCCCCCTCCCCCTCAGTGGTTCTTTCAGTCACATCTTTCAAACACCTAAAAAGGAAACTCATGAGAACATTGCCTCACCCTGCATTTATCACAGCAGTATAAAGTGTGGAGCTATTGATTGCTTATAACTGCATCTTTTGAACATTCAGAGCCACTGTGTTCACAACATGATGAATGCACTTGCAGATGGCTTTGTCTGTAGTGGTCATAAACTCCAGTTAATGACTGCATTAATTTATAGTAAATGAATAATATCCTTTCGGGCTGTTCCAGGGAATAAACTACTTGTCGCATTTTTTCTGTTCTAAAAAAAGCAGTCATAATTCAAGCAAGTACATATGTCAGCTTCCCAAACTGTGGAAAAGTGCCTTGTATAAATAAAAGGATTCACTTTTAAAGCCATTATCTGAAGAGTTTCAGGAAACAAGCTGACATCCAAATAAGCATTTCATCTTCTGAAGTGCAAGCAAGTTTTTTCACATGCATACTATGAAAAATTAAAAGGACACAGCTTTCTTTTTCTGTGTTAGAGGTGACTGCTTTCAGAAATCTTTCTGAATGTTTTTTTGTTTTTTCTTAATTCGTCAGTGGAGTTTCTTGATTTTTGTCCAAACAAGCAAGCAAAAATCAATCTCAAAAAGAGCTGAAAGAGACAGGTAAAATCCCCCATAGAGAGCTAACCGACTTTAAAATGAATGAACAATTTACCAGGATTCTAAATATAGGGACAAACCAAATTAAAATCAGGTTTTCTCAGTTTCCCTGGTGATCTTTGAGTTCTTTTCTGCCGCGGATAAAAACGTGAGTAACTCAGAGCCTTCAGCAGCGGTCTCGTTACCTGAGAGAAGCTACTCCGGCTTCACTCAGTCTTTGTTAACAGAGTCGAGCCTGCATCAGAGCTCCCGCAGGGTCTTGGCTCAGTTCACGCACAGTGGTTTAATTTAAGCAGGGAAGTAAAGAGACCAGGAAGGGCTCTTTTCCGCTTATTGCCAGCAGGGTTTACTACCAGAGCCGTGGAAGGTATGCATAAAAGACAAAAGGGGCTGTTGGAGGTGTCTGTTATATCCCGGAAGCGAGGGGAGGGCAGTCGGGAGAGAGCCAATCGCTGCGGAGGATTACAATGACTGACAGGGGCACCAGCCAGCCAGTTGGCTGTCAGCACACGGCAGAGCAACCAATGAGCTGCCCTTTCGGACGGGGACCGCCCCTCCCGCCGTGGCCAGGGAGCCCCCGCAGCTCCAGCACGGCGGGGCGGGGCGGGGCCGCGCCGTCAGCTACCCCCAGAGGCACTGCAACACTTTTCCGATCTTAATGATTCTATTATTCTTTGGATGTTCTGTTTCTGTTACCTCTCTTTTCCACCTTCATTCTTACTGAATTCAAAGGAAAAAAAAATACTTAATTGTGATCTTCCAGGCTTTAGTTAATATGGTTTGGTTTTTTCCTGTTACTTTACTGCCCAGTGATTGTTTTTGCTGTACCTACCCCGAATAAACAAACAAATTCCTCTAATGAGATTCTGTGATGTCACCCTTCAACACCCTGTCTGTCCAATGCAGTTTGGAGTAATGCTGTATCTTCCACGAGTTTCTGCTGCTGGTTCTGCTTCATTCAGGGAAGGTTAAATGACCCAAAGCCAGTGTCATGGTGTGGGATGAAAAGGGAAGTGTGCACCACAGGATCCTTCCCATAGCAGGCCCAGTGAATGGCAGCATGAAAAGCCAGGTTTAGCAAAATGAACTTACAGATGTAATACTTGCAGTGAGAAACATTTTGAGCACATCCCCTTGCACGCTGACTGGTATGAAAATTCTAGAGCAAAAATGCTTCATATTTGTGTTCTTGCTGAAGTTCATTATCACTAATCGGTGACTATACTGCTTTCACAACTGCCTTGTGCTCTGGTTCCCAGTAAGAGAGCACTGACAACACAAATAGCTGTGGCTGGTTACATTAGCAATATTGCAGAGCAGATTATTGGCTGTTGCATCATACTACTGCTCCTCTATTTAAATGACTGAGAGACAGAATTTGATTCCTGTCTGTTTCTTAAGACACTCTATCGTTATAAAAGAGGAAACATGTTAGGAGATATTTTTCCTGTCTGATTTTCATCACAGGGCTTTAAATATCCCAGTATCCCACTATTTTTCTGGCGTTGGCGTTGACAAAACGTGTTTTTACAGAGTATATCAGCTGAAATCTGGTGGTTATGCTGGCTAGTGTGCTTTTTGTTTGTTTGCTTTTCATCACTTGGAATTCTGACGTGAAATCCCCCTATTTTAGAACAGGAATAATTACGTTTGATAGTTTGTTTTTGACATTGACTTCATTACACATAGTAAGGCATGTTGAAGAAAATACAAGTTCTGAAACAACTAAGTAAAGTTAAATTAGAGTCTGTTTTCAACTGTAAAATGTACATCACGGTTGGATTACTGCTTTCAAAAAACCTTACAGATACATAGAAATGTGCATGTCATCAGTGTAGGAGAATTTGAGCTTAATTGTGTATCATAATTTAACCACAGCCAGCACCACACAGCTGCTTGCTCACTGCTCCCCTGGGAAGGGGGAGAAAATCAGAAGAGTAAAAGTAAGAAAACTCATGGGTTGAGATAAAAGCAGTTTAATAGATAAAGTAAAAGCTACACATGCAAGTGGAGCAAAATAAGGAATTCATTCATAACTTCCCACAGGCAGGCAGGTGCTCAGCTGTCTCTAGGAAAGTGAGGTTCCAGCACACCAGTGGTGATTTGGTAAGACAAACAGCACCACTTCTTCCCCCAGCTTTAAATTTGAGCATGACACCATGTGCTCTGGAATATCCCTTGCGTCAGCTGGGATTGGCTGTCCCAGCTGTGTCCCCTGACGACTCTTTTTGCGCCCTCATCCTCTTCGTTGGTGGGGTGGGGTGAGGAGAAGAAAAGGCCTTGGCTCTGTGCAAGCACTGCTCAGCAGCAGTGAAAACATCTCTGTATTTTCATCACTGTTTTCAGCACAAATCCACAATACAGATCCTGTGAAGAAAATTAATTCTCTCCCAGCCAAATCCAGCACACTACTGAATGGATTAGAGATGAAAATCTGTTTCTGTTGCACCTCTAAAAACCACTTAACCAATGACAGGCTGACTCAGCAACACTATTATAGACTCTAAAGGAGCTGTAAAACCATTATGTGCTGGCACAGTAAAAATGTCATACCAGATTAAAAAAGTGACATCTGATCAACAATTAATAAGCACATGAATTTATAATTAATCTGTCAAAATAACAATTTTGTCTTAAAAGCAAGATATGAGAATTGCAAGTAACATTTAATAAACATACTCTAATCTACTTAATGAAAATGGGGATATGATAGTAAATGATGGGATAAAATGTGGGGATTTTTATTAATTGCACACTACTTCATTGTCTACTGCATCTTTTGAAGGGAAGGTAATAGCAAACATGCTAATATATTAAAAGAAATAAGTATTTGAAGATGTTCACAATTCTTGACTATTTTACAGTCTTGTCTAGGAAAAATACTAGTACACAAAAAGAAGGCAAATGGGAAAATCTGTGTGTGCTCAGCAATGAATAAGCACAGTTCTGTGCATTGGGTGCTGGTAATCTGGTCAACAGAATGACACTGTGCTGTGCAGTTTTGAGTAAAGGTGTTTTCCAACTTCAAAGTACATATTTCACAGCTAGCCAAGATTGCCTTCCTATGTGTAATTCATAATATCATTCATGCCAACACATTTTTATAACAGTTGCTTACTGTGAGTGCCCTGTCAGATATGACATTTTCAACAACATTTCCCAGTCACGGGAGTTAATTGTTTTTCATGGACATCTTGGTTGTCAATGGATTTATATACCAGTAGCACAAACTTTACTAGAACTGAAATACAAAAAACTATTACATTGCCAAAATAGAAATACAAAAGCCAGTATCACAAACATTAGGGAAAGGGAAATACAAGCCAGTAACATCACCTTAACAAAACATTAGAAATCCGACTTTAGTATACTAAAGATTATTCTAACCAAAGCTGAGAGGATTGTTGACAAATTATTAATTATTCTTAATTTACTTGAAATATTTTTTTATTTCAACTAAGAACAATTTCTGTCTTGCAGCTTGGATGGAAAATTTTATGCTAAATTGGTATGATGTCTTGCTCTAATGAATCTCAGTTGAGTCAGATTTCTGTTACTTACAATGTATTTCAGGGAATACAAAAGCAATGTGAAAATTACTCCTGATAACCTTGGTTACCTTTGAAAATTTGATATTATGAGCAATTATAAAGAGATGAAAAAATAAAAGAATGCAAATCAAGCCCTTTTTATTGCTGGCAGTGGTTTTCAGCATGAAGCCTTCTTTGAATGTTCTATATTGTTAAATATATATTTTACTTTATCATTACGAAATGTGAGATTATTTGTATTTAGTCTTAAGTGCCTTAAACCTCTAGTATTTCTGTTTGTAAACCTTTTTATTAGTTCTAGCAACAACACTGCCATTTTCAAAATGCTGAATTCTTTGAGGATATTTGAGTTTGAATTAATATTTTTACCATCTGACAAAGCACTTGCATATTTTTGTGAATTTTACGTAAGTATGTAAAAAAATATATATGCAGGCATTGAAATTCAGGCTACCCATACTCTGTCAAAATTGGGATGTAGGTAGGCACCTCAACTTGAAAGAGAAATTCAGGATTCTATCCTCAGACACTGCCTACTCTGGGAACAGTTTTAGCTATTCAGCTCATGCAGTTGGACTAAACATCTAAACTTGCATGTGCTCAGAAACGGGCACCACCTCCCACCTTAAGTCCAATATAGAAACTGAGTGGGACAAGACACAGTCTCCACCTATCTCTTCAATCTCTTAGGCAATCTCAGACTATATTTAATACATTGATGATAGTAAGTTCAGAAAAAAAAATTAAACAGAGGTGTGCATTCTCATTCATGCCATTTTGCAGAACTGCTTTATAATTACATCAGCTTCCCGTTTAAGTACTTGTTTTACAGTAAACTGAGGTTTTAGTTCTGTCAGACTGACTTATTTCAGCACTGATCTGGAAAGAACAAGGTGGTGACCCAAATATTGATAAAAAGATGCTCTTTTGTTGACATTAGTGACAAGATTCAGACTAAGGAGCGTGAGAGTATTTGGGGCAGCAGACTAGTTGCCACTACCAATTTGTCCAGTCCCTTTTGTAGGACTACCTGAACTATTAATCTGTCACCTCTTGAATTATTGCAGCTCAAGGTGTAGAATATTAAATGAATTGCACATTTCTATTTGCTTTAAAAAGCTGGGGGGTAATCTGTGATGATTTTGGAGCTGATGGTCACCTCAGATGTTCCTGCACTTAAGGGTAGACAGACTGTTGAAAGCAGGAATCCTTTGCTGCAAATACAGTAAGGGTGGAAGACATCTGTAACATTTGAGCAAGTCTTTTTTCAGTCAACATAGGATGGTTCTTAGCAATTTTCTGTTTCACATGCTCTTGGATGGGCATAGTACCAAAGAATGACTAAAAGCAAACAAACAGACAAAGATCTGGTTGTAGGGTAAATTTTGGTGAGCTATAATTCTTTCTCTGTAACAAGGTATTCGGAGAGGAAGGTTATCGTACAGTGAGTTTCAGAAATGGAGATACAAAGCTAGTAAAGAATGGCTGCTAACCTTGCCCTGACTGAAGAGGCTTGATTTACTTAGCCGCTCTGTCCAAAACAAAGCAGAACACCAGGGATACCTGGTGTCAAAGGACGCACTGAATGCTACTGCAAGGGTTCTCCCACTAAATTCAGTGGTAGCTTTCCTACTCATTGTAGAGGTGCTCATCTTGAATTCCCAAAAACATACCCTTCATTGATTGACCGCCCCGATTAGGAAGAAGCATCTAATAAATAGAAATGGACTTTTTTTTTTAATAAATCACCTGAAAATCCTTACAAATTATTTTTAGTAATAGTAATGGCATATGTAACATACATGGTGGTTTTATTGAAGAGTTTAAAGGACATTAACTTTATCTAGCGAGGGATTCTTAATAAGTAAGAAAGATTATGGAAGTCACACAAAATGCGTAAGAATTAACCTTTGCCATGGGTAAAAATTGTGAGTAACTCAAAGCTTTCGGCGGTGATCGCGTGACCTGAGGAATGCAATTCCAGCCTTGCCCAGTTCCGCCGGGCAGGGGGATCGCTGCTGCCTTAATTCTTCCCTGCTGGTGTTTGCAGGAACTCACACACATGGTTTAATTGAGGCAGTAAAAGTGAAGAGACGAGGAAGGTTTCTTTTCCGCTTGAGTCCAGATGATTTTATTACTGAAGTCGCAGACAGGGAGCAGCTGAAAGACAAGGAGGGCTGGCACGAGCCAGCTGCTGAGGGGAAGGCAGTCGGGAGACAGCCAATGGCTGCGGAGGACTGGAATGACTGCCAGGGGCGTTGGCCAGCCACACGGCTGTCCGCACACAGCAGAGCAACCAATGAACTGCCCTTTTGGATGGGGACCACCCCTCTGCTGTGGCCGGAGAGCCCCAGCGGCCGCCCGGGACATGCCACCCCTGGCTGCAACAGCAGGGGGGTGGAGAGAGAGCCCAGCCCCCGCAGCGCCGTCACAGTGGGGCCAGGCTGGGCCATTGGCTTCCCCCAGAGGCACTGCAACAAACCTGCTTTACTACACAGAGTATTCTACACTTTATGTATATATAGGTATATATTCTGTGTATAATATGTATATATATTATATGGATTTAAACTCATTACCTGAAATGCGATTGAAAACATTCACAAATGCTTCACAAAGTTTTATCTATGTGTTAAAGAGGTGTTTTCTGTATGGAAGTTTGGCTAACATTAATTTTAAATTTGGAGAAGATCTTTCGTGTGACTTCTGGAAGGAACCATGTGGAACGCACAATTACTGGAACAAAATATAGTGAGGGGACAACGTTGGTTGGGGCTACCTTGCAGCAACAGTTTAGAGACATCAGTGCTTTCCTGTGAGTGCTGCCTGTGGATAACCAGATCTCAAGACATCTCCTTTCTTTGTTTTCAATTGTGGAAAAATTTTCTGGTGACACAAGCAGTTGAAGTGGGAGAACTTCACTGTCATAAGGTTTGCAGTTACTTTTTTTTTTTTTTTAATTCTAATCCCTGGTGTATAAACATATGCAAAACACTTTCTAAAATGAATAAGAGCAGTCCAGAAGCATACCTAAAATGTTCTCAGTTATCTAAGCATTTGGGAGTGTTTAATCATATTTTATGTATCTTTATACAAAGGCAGTGAAGAAAAAGAACCCCATACTTTATTTCAATGTATGCCTAAAATTATCATCTGTACAAGCAAAATATTTTATAATGACTTTATAATTTACAAAATACCTTTAAAATTCATCTATAGTATCTACATGTCAGATTTGCAGAACATACTCCTCATCTCTGGAAATTAAAGGGCTGAGAATATGGACACTTAGAGTCTGATTTAGTTAAAATTATCCCCTGCAGCAGTGGGTGGGTATCAATTCTTCACAGCTGAGAATGATTTTCATAATTGTGAAGCACTCAGCAGCTGCAAAATCCCTGAGGATGCATGTTGCTCCACTTCCAGAGCAGCCTGGGTTTGCCCTGACTGGCACAAGCAGTTTGACCCCTCATCTCTCTTACAACCATCTTGATGTGGGTTTCTGGAGGTGCTCGGTTTCCTCAAGTCTTCAGAAGAAAGTTGTAAATGCTACAAGAATTGCATAAGAATTTTCTCCTTGCTGATTGACAGATCCATTTAGAATGACTCAATGAACCTTTAAATAATGTATAATCTCTATCTCCCTCTGCATTGATGGAGATAATTTTCTGACACATTGCCATCTAGTGGCATTTCTCTCATGGAACCTATTATGGGTTGCTAAATCCTTCAGGCTGCATTTTCCTAATCTTTCCTTCAGTGGCTGATAGTAATACCTGATAGATATATTTGGGGGATAAAAAAAAAAAAGATAGAGAAAATAAGTCATACTTTTAATTTTAGCAGACCAAAAAAAAATTAAATGAGGAAAGTATTTACCTGCCTAAGAGCTGGCTTTATTTCTAAGTAAAATATTATTCAGGTTTTTAATTAAATATTAAGGAGAAATTTAAAAGCTCTAAAGCTAAACCTGTGTTCATATAAAATTGCACATCTATTTTTTCTGAAAAGAACCTGAAGATAGGAACTTTTAAATAGGTCTGACATATTACTCTGATCCTTTAGAATTGTGTTACTTGCTTGTGGGCAAATTTTAAAATATCAACTTCTTAGTGCTGATGATTCACAGATATGTTTGAAACGTGATTAAATAATTGGTTACTGTTATTTGAAAGAGAATTATAATTTTTCCAGGAGTTTTGACTCATTTGCTCCAACTAATTTAAAATTACGTGAACTGAAAATCTTATTGTTAATCACAGAAAAGAAATTTCACTCATTTTAACAAATACAGTTATTTCTGATGAAAGCTAATATCAGAAGTGATAAAGCTATCTCATCAGAAATGAATTTAAATGTAATTATAAATGACAGAATCTTTGCACAGGTTTTGTCTTGTGCACATTTATGCACATTTTATGTGCTCAAGTGCACATATACCCCTAAGCTCATGCGCATATATATATAAAAATTATTTATGTTCCTATGCACTGTGGAAATGCCTGAATATTCAATTTTAAGTAATTAAGATACTAACAATTGCCCATTCAAATTTCATGCTTTTAGATAATGAAAAGATTTATTCCCCATTCCTCCAGTAATTCTGTCTGTGACAGCCTTTGCAAAGTGTGTTCAAGAATCAATGCCAGAAAAGCTTGGACTAATTAAAAAATGAAGAGAAAAATAAAAAATTGAACCTAATGTATGGTTTGCTTAGATTTCTAACTTTTATTTTTAAATATAGCATCCCTACTATACTTTGAATATATAAAAAGGATTACTAGTACATGTGACACACAAATATTGATAACATACTGTTGGTAACACATTGCTTGATGATAGTGGACTGTTTTCTAGGCATTTCTAGCTAGTCTTTGAAACTAAGATATCTGAAAATACGTTGATGTGTGGAATGGCATTTCAGAGATTCGTAACTGCTGGCACAGTTACAGTTTTGTCTTACAATCAGTTTTTAAGGACTTAAGCCCTATTTGAAACCTGTGTATTTCTTATTAACCATTGGGTATCTTGTCATGAGTTTGGCCTTACCTCTGTGTTCGGATAGCAGGAATGCAAATATCATGACACTTTCTTTGACACGGGTTGGGGATGACAACATTATTTGTGGGTAGCAAAGTCAAATATGAAGAGCAGAACTCACCCAATACTTCCCCAAGAGAGTTAGAATGCTAAACTATTGTTTTGTCATTTACATCACATCAAACAACTGCATAGATTTCGGCAGAATTATGGATTTCAGGTTTTTTTAATAGAATGATTTATGGATAGAGAGATATATTTAGCTAGTTATAGATTATCTATTAGTATTTTGAATAGGGTGTCGGTGTGCAGGGACTGGTATAGACATGAATAAGGTGTATTTAACACATTTTTTCACTTGAAAGTATATTAATAAAGTATTGATGCAGATATTCTAGGCAACTTAACATGAAATGAAAATATACTGTCAGTATACTACAAGTATTCACAATATAAAATTATCACTCATAATTCACAGTATAAAATTATCACTCATAATTCAAGCACACAGTAACAGGGGTGTAAATGACATGATAATCTTTGATACTTAAAAGGATTAAAATATTTAAACTGTCACCAAAATGCCTTAATATTATTTAGACAACATGCTTGAAGCTTCTTATTAGCATTTATACAAATCAATCAATAATGCATTTCATTCACTGCTCATTTTGGTAAGGAAAATGTCAGAATGTTAATATGAAGTGACATAACCTTGAGTAATGCAGAGGGAATTATATACTCTGTAAATACAATTTTATTCAGGTGAAACCAAGGAAGATGAAAAATGTCTTGAGAAAAGATATGTGTCTGATATGGAAAGAAGAGGAAATAGTTTTCTGACTCATGACAGGTAAAATAGGTAATGGGATATGTGAGTGGGAATAAAGAAAAAGGAGCAGCAGTAATGCAGGAGATTCAAGATAAAGAGAAAAAAAATGTTAATTTTAATTATATGGAGCTTAAGCATGCACATCCAGAGTATAACTCAATGCAGGTCAAGGAGGTAGCAGTAGGCACATAGCTAATAGGTTAATTGGGAAGGATTTAAGGCCAAAAGAGACAATAAGTGTGAGGAAAAGGCACAAAGTATAAGGTAAAAACTTTTCCTCCTGTAGAATGGGAAGGAAATTGTGAACTTCTGAGTAATCTTTTAATGCCTTCTGAAACCGACTTCATCTGGATTTTAAGTTTAAGATAATACAGAAGAAAAGATAACTATGTATCATAGAATCAAAGAATCATAGAATATACTGAGTTGGAAGGGACCCATCAGGATCATAGAGTCCAACTCCTGGCCCTGCACAGGACAGCCCAAGAATCCTATCACATGCCTGAGAGTGTTGTCCAAATGCTTCCTGAGTTCCACCAGGCTTGGTGCTGTGACCACTTCCCTGGGGAGCCTGTTGCAGCGCCCAACCATCCTCTGGGTGAAGAACCTTTTCTTGATGCCCAACCCTAAACCTCCCCTGACCAGCTCCATGCAATTTCCTCAAGTCCTGTCACTGATCATGAGAGTGAAGAGTGCCCTTCCACTTCTCCTCATAAGGATGTTGAAGACCACAATGAGGCCTCACACAGTATGATTTAAATGATCCCTTCTGGAATACACATCAGTTGGAAAAAGCAATTGTTAAAATCCTCACGAAAGTGTTGTTTAACTTTTGTGGTGTTCATCATGGGAGCAATAATAATGTGAGACTAAGAACTATTCTTCTGGTAGTTTGTGTTGCCATATAATGTGACATTTTCAGTGAAATTGAATTGAAAAGGAAACAGTGCCCTGTGATCAAAATAATGCTCTGGTTTGGTATCTGGCAAGAGAAGAGTCTTACAGCTATAAAGCTTCTGGTATTGGCTGAAAACAATGATGTGCAAAGTGGCATTTTGAGCACAGGACAAGTGATGATGTGTCTGTGTTCTCAGATTGTCTTCACAAGTTACAGATTATCCAAGTCAGCATGTACTGACTGTGCCTGCCCTTTCTTTCCAAAACTAATTTTTATTTGTTTCTCCTGTGCAGTCTATTTGGACATTGTTCTAGTGAATCATTTGCAAGACTCCTGTACAGTCGTTCCCATAATAATTTGAAAACAACATTCTCAAATCTTTTAAATCCAGTCAGATGTTGAACGTATAAAACTTTTACATTCCTTCACAGGAGAGAAGGAACAGCTCTTTATCTGCTACCATCATCTTTTGTAGTCAATGTGAGTGCTC
Source organism: Climacteris rufus (assembly GCA_013398175.1). Taxonomy (NCBI): domain Eukaryota; kingdom Metazoa; phylum Chordata; class Aves; order Passeriformes; family Climacteridae; genus Climacteris; species Climacteris rufus. The sequence continues at coordinate 30,947 of VZRZ01005889.1, forward strand.
AGAGAAATGTTTCAACCGAATTACTTCTCTTTTATCTGCAAATTCCAAAGTTAATCTTAAGATTTTGAGATTTTTCTGAAAGAATTGTAGATTGTGTTGACATGAAAGATCAATACTTCCACTGAATTGTATTCCTGGAAACTTTGCTTCATTAATCACCATTCTGTAGCTAACATGTTAGCACTGTGCTCTGAGATAGCTTATTTCTTCACTTATTATTCTTATTCTGGATTTTTTTTTTTCAGACAGTTTGTTGTTTATTTTTAATTGTCTAATGATCCAAAAGTACATAAATTATTTCAGGTTTACAAAACCTTTCCCTCTAGATTTTTGCAGTCTCCCAATACAAGCTAAGCTAACCTTGTATCAGTGTGTAAATATAGGAGACAGGGAAAGAATAAAGCCCCCGATCTGATGTCAGGCACTGCACACTTTTGTAGGAGCACGAAGGTGTACGTGTGTAGTGATAAAACACTCATGTCTTCATATTTCTAAAGGGAAACAACTAACAGCTGCCCCCAAACACAAAAATCTCTAACCAGTCAATTTAAAGAATAATCCAATTGGCTTGAAACAATATTAGGTGTAAAAAAGCAACAACAAATGCTCCAATATGAGCCTTCAGGTTACAAATCATTTTGAACAGCAAGAAATGAGGAAGATAAGAGCTAAGAACTAATACTGAAACTGAAGAAGAGGAATGTATACTTTTCCATTAAAACAAATTGTACTTGAGATATAATCTTGCTTTATACAATACAAGATTTAATTTTCTTGTTAAATATATCTCAAGACCCACCCACTCAGAATCTGAGAAGCCAACTGAAAATATTCAGAGTGACAGAGAGAAGTTACAAGAGCAAATTTGGTGAGAAAAGGGGTCCCTCTCCAGGCTGCGGTTTGCTAGTGCCCTTGTGCTGTTGACACAAGGTTACTGTAGTTCCCTCTTTGGATGCTGCTCAGATCCTCCAGCACTCAAAGCGAGGTTTGCATCCAAAGAACTGAGCTTCTATTCACGTATCTGGAACAGCAGTATTGTTATTTTGCTGCCTTCATAGTTTTTCCTGTGCCAACCCTGCAGAAAGCTACAGAATTGAATCAGAATTGCATTTGGCTTCCTCGGTAATCGCGACAGAGTAGGCCCTGTCCCTGAAGTTGCACTTGAAGTATCACTCATTTATGTTCATGAAAAGGAGTGGAGAAAGATAGTCATCCCTAGAAGAGAAAGTGCATTGTATTCTCTACAAGCTTCAGCCAGTGGGAAGTCACTTTAAGTTATCTGAAATTTCTGTATACTGTTTTCAAAGATGCTAACACAATTTTTGGACAAATGTTTGAAAGTGTTTGAATTACTGTAAAATTCTCTGAACAAAATAGATAAAGTATCTAAAAATAGGCAATGTGTAGCAGATGTAGCACTGCATGTAAACAATGTTCTTATAAATAGTTACATAAGATTACAGCTGAAAAAAATTGCCAGCTTATGAAGTTATGTTAAAATGCTGGGAAAAATATGACCATTTTTAATATATTTATGTCAGAGAGTTCTTTTTGGTTGTAAATTTGTTATGAGCTGTCAGAGGGTAATTTTATACAATGTTTCCCAGACTTTTCTAGGGTTTTGATAATCTTTCTGAGGGCAATTTACTGTGTCATCCTTCTTCCAAGGGAAAACATTGACATTTATTTTTCTATATTTTGCAACTGTTCAAAAAGAAATGTGGAGAAAGTCTTCCACAAAAAAACTTCTGAAATGTAATGATTCCTTTGGAAAAGTCTTTTCTTTTTTCTTCTGTTAAATAAGTTGTGCTAGTTTGGAAACAAACCAGCAGAGGAATTAACCCCACACAAATATATTACGAGAGATTCCAAGTCAGAACTACAGTTTAATAGGAGAAATTAAAATAAAGGCAGTAATGCAGAAACACCAGACTAAACTGACAAGGTCAGAATACAACCTGACACCCTGTTGGTCAGGGTGGTGATAGCAGTCCAGTTAAATAGTGTCTGTAGTCCTGTTGGAGTGATGGATGTGGTCTTGGTTGAAGTGTTGAACCTGAGGAAAAGTCTGGCCCATCTCTGGAAGTCCAGTGGTGGTTGTGGAGTTCCTCTCCTATGGTAATCCAGTGGAAGTGGTGTCTCTTAGTGTGTTCCAAGTCTTTTACACAGGTAGGATGTTCAGTTCCTCCCTTTGGGGTGGGGCATATCGTAATGGGATGATGTCATTTGTGAATCATTCCAGGTGGCCTTGATGGCCCGTTAGCGAACACCCTGCTGCTTCTCAGAGGGTGTTATCAGAGCTGAGTTATTGATGTGAAGATAAAGAGGCATCAGTCTGCCTTGCAGGATTGTCTCTCTTTCTTCCTTATCTAATGACCAGGTTGCAGTCTGGAGGGTGCAGAGGCCAGCTGTTGTGAACAACCCATCATTAGCAATTAATCGAGAGGTGGTGGAGATAGTGATAGAATACATTCCTTTGGTTACTCCTTCCATATAACTCAAGACATAAGTGCAGCAAACTATTATCTGCCATTTTGACATGCTACCTGCTTTTATTTTCCTAATACATAGTGGTATTTCATAAAGGTTCAAGGCAGCCACTCACAAGGTGGCACAGAGAAGTGGCTTAATAGTGGCCAGCAGCCTTTCCTAACTTAATTTAGGTTAGCGAATGAAAAATATTGCACACAGATGAAACATTAGATTAAATTGGTCAGAGCTAGAATTTTATTGCTTGGACAAAAATTTGATGAAACTTTCACCTAAAAGTGGCCAGCTTGACACAAGTAACCACAAACTTGCTTTTTGCTCAGGTTACAGTTCATATAATTTAACTTAAACAACTAAGAATTTAAGACAACTAAGTCTAACCCAGTCATCATGAGCTCATGAAAGGTAATTCTTTTCATCCTAAAGTAGGTGTCTGAAATAGGCAAGATTGATCTCTACAGGGATCTGTTTCATTAGAAATGGCCTACAGAGACATTAGATTTGAAAATTTAAATTATATCAAACTAACCGTATGTCCAAATGACCAAATGTTTCTTTAATATGGAAGTCCCCATAATCCTCTTTTAAGTAGGAAAGCTATATTTGGTTTGGTTTTTTTCCCCCACTGCCTACTAAGTGGATGTTTCTAATAAAATTGTTACAGTATTTTCCTTTCTTCTTTTGTCACTGCTGTTTGTGTTTTAGGGACATCATAGCAGTTTCTGCCTTAAGTGCACCAGAGGGCCTTAGGGAAGATGACAGGTGCTACCGAGCTATAGAATTGGGCTAGATCATATCTCTGGACAAAATCCCAATCAGAGCACAAGGCACAGTATGAGTGAAATGCAGAATGAAAGAATTAAGAACTCTTAAAGACACGTAACAGATAAGAAACCCTATAATTCTCTGAAAAAAAGATATTTACAAATGACCTGTCAAACCTGATTTATGATGGCAACTGATTTTACAGGACTATAAAATGCTTTTCAGTAGTCCTAAGGTTTTGTTAGGTCATTGCACATATTTGGTTTGTTAGCGTTTTTTTTGATATTCTGTTTTACATGCAGAGAGTTAAAGCCTGTTACCTGTAAAATATGGATAAATTATACGTGAATTAGGGAGGTGAAATGTAATGGTGCTCTTGATTTCAGATTTTATTTGCATTACACAAATTTAAGATTCATTTAATGGCAAGCAGCTGTCAAATTATACACCATTTTAATAAAATCTTTGTACAGTATGTCATCTTTGCAATCTGAAAAGGCCTTTATTTCATCTAAAAACCTGGTGCCACCATTATAGGATTTCAGCTGCAGTGTTAGAAAAACTGTAAAAATTGATAAGACTACTTAAAACAGAATTACTGTTTGGAGCAAAGTCACAGTATCAAACTTCATTTTCTTATGCAGGGAAGAGGGAGTACTGAATCTTCCTAGAGGCTTGAGGAACCATCCTTTATATTTATTTATAACTTCAGTTTCAAATTTCTGTTTTACTCAAAAAGTTGCAATACTTCTACTTATAGGGAAACTGTGTCTGGTACAGAATGAATTGCTGTTCATGACTGATACTTTATTGACCTCTTAAAAATTACATACCAAACCAATATTTTTCTAAACTCAGATTTTCCATTGTAAAAGCCTTCCTGACTCTTCTTAATATTTATGCAAATATCCATTAAACCTTTTCTTTAGCATAATTCCTGCTGCTTAGTCCAGTGCCAGTGTCAGGCTTACAGGTTTGCCATTCCCTGGATCTTCTCCAGGACCCCTTTCTTTTAAGGGAAATGGCCTGACATTTGCCACACGTGGCTATTCAGCTATTTCATTATTAAGCTCTCACAGAACTCAAGGGGTGACCATTAAATCCTGGGAATACCATTTAATCCTGGTGATGTTCTGCTGCTAATTTTCTCAGCTTGTTCTATAATCTCTTCTACAGTCACTTTAGTTTTAGATGGATCCTCTGATGAACTCTGTGCAAAAAAATGATATTGAGGTGGGAATCTCCACAGTTTTTTCAGAATGAACAGGGATGCCAATAAGTCATTTAGCTCCTGTGCAACTGTGTGTCCTTTTTAAGTGTTCCTTTTATACCCTGCTCATTAAGAGGATCTGCAGGCTTTCTGCCAGGCTTTCTGATCTTGATTTGTTTGAAAAAAATGATTTATTATTACCTCTGAAACTCTTTTACTAGCTTTTTCTCGAACTTTTTTTTTGTTTTTTGGCCTTTTCTGCCAGAGTTATTTTCTTCATTTAAACTCAGTTTCAGATTTTTTGAAATGCCTTTCTGTATATAATAGCCTTCTTTACCCTGCTAGTTAGCTGGGCTTTTCAGTCCTTTTGTGTCTTTTCAATCTATTCTAAAGAGATGGTGTGCATTGGCACTATGTTTCCAATGCAGTTTCTTTATGAAAAGTCCATGCTGTCAGGAAAGATTAAGTTCTCTAGGATGCCCCTTCTAGCTTCTTTTTGATGAGTTGTCTCTTTTCTAAGCGTTAAATTAAATACAACCCTCAAATTCCTAGACTTGTTCTGGATCTGCATTAATAGTCTAAGTACATTAAGTACTTTCCTTAATACATTTTACGAATAGTGCTAAGTACATTGATATAGACACTTAGGATGTTAGCAAAGCAATGTATTTTAACTCACAGAACCACAGAATCATAAATTGGTTTGGGCTGAAGAGAATCTTGAACATCATGTAGTTCCAAGCCCCCAGCCACTGGCAGGGACAACTTCACTACACCGGATTGCTCAAAGCCCCATCCAGCCTGGTCTTGAACACTTAGAGGAATGGGGCATCCACAACTCCATTGTCAAGAACCCTCTGGATGACATCCCTTCCCTCCAGTGTGCCAAGCACGCTGCACAATTTGGCATCAGGAGCAAACTTGATGAGGATGCACTCAATCCCACTGTCTCGCCACTGACAAAATTGTTAAACAGCACCAGTCCCAGTGCTGACCTCTGAGGAGCACCACTCATCACTGCTTTGCACTTGGGCTTTGAGTTATGGACTATAACTCTTTGAGTGCACCTATACAGCCAGTGCCTTATCCATCAAGCTGTCCATCCGTTGAATCCTTCTCACTCCGTTTTATAGACAAAGGTATTGAGTGAGACAGTGTCAAATGCTTTGCACAGGTCCAGGTAGGTGACTTAAGTTGCTCTTTCTGCATCCACTAAAGCTGTAAGCCCACCATAAAAGATCACTATTTTTTTTCAGGCATAATCTGCCCTTACTGAAGTCATGGTGGCTCTCACCAATCACCTCCTGCATAAACTCTGTTGAGAAATAACAATATTGTTAATTACACAACTTTGGCATGTTTGCTTCATCTGGCAGAGAGGATCTATAACTGCAGCCTTTCTTTCATGTGTCAGGTGGAATAACATACTATTGTGTCTCTTCGTTAATTTTTTTCACATTATAACCTCCTGTCACTGATGATTACTTCCTGATTGATTGATGGATTGATTAATGGTCAATTTCAAATTTTTCCAGCAGACCAGAGGAGATGAGGAAACAGTCTTGACAGGGTGACTGTTATCCTCCTGCCTTTTCCTCTCTGAGATTGATTACATCTCTGCTGCAAAAATCACGGTTTCTGAGTCCTCTGATCCTCCTCTTCCACTTCTGATTATAGTTTTCAATTTAGTTTTAGCTTAACTGCATGTCATCCAAATTCACTGGCATGTTCTTGAGGCTTAAAGCGTTTTCAGCTTTTGGCTCAGGTTATCTACTGAAATGGTCAGCAAACAACTGAACTGAATAGAACACCACCACCATGCAAATGCATGAACTAAAAGATATGTGATTGAAACACTTGAGCACCCTTTCAGTCACCTGAATACTGGTGTTCATGACTACTAGAACAAATTACAGCACAGTGCTAAAAAGCAGCAAATAAACTGCCTTGAAAAAAATAATGTTTCTGATAATCTGTTTTTCATAGCATTTTAGAAAATGAGGGGTAAAGGTCTCTTGTATATTAACTATAGCACCATGTGACTGGCACTCTTTATCAGTTGCTGAGCAACGGTCATACTCTGAATTTTTAAACTCATTAGTAAGCTGAACAGGCTGGCATTTGGCAGATGTTATTTGATTTTGTTTGGAGGCAAGTCAGTGGGGGAGACAGGAGAGACATTGAGCTCATTGTCTTTTCTTGCTTCTCTTAATAAATTCTCATGATATTTTAAACACATCTAAGGAGACTGAAAGGAACTTTTTAGTTTTCAGATTATTCACAGAACTTTTATGTGATTTATGCAATAATATAAATGAAACACATGAACCAAATTTTGTTAGTTTCAGACACATTTTAATCTGTACCTAACATTTTCCTGAAGTGTTTTAGTCATTAGTAACAGCTGAAGTAGCTTTATTTGAATCCTTCAATCATGCAAACATTTCTTAAATAGCTCTGCCAGTGTATCTTCCTTGACCAGGTATATATTATTTTTGTGTTCCAGTTGTAGCCTTTTTTAATAAAAGAACTGTTGGGTGTTATAAATCTTTTTGTACTATGTGACAGTGATGTGGTGTGATGTGACCATGCATTCACAAAGAACTCCCTCTTCTCGGATTGTAAGATACTGATGGCCAGACCTTACAAGTCCTGGCAATGTGCCTAAGTAAACTTAAACCACTAAAACTTTGAACTAATGAGTTATAAACCAGCAGGGGACCTCTGCAGAGCATAAGTATCGGCAAAGTCATATACTGTCAGACTTGTAACACTAATTCAAGAGCACAGATCTCCAACTCAAATACCAGATGCCAGTGTACTGTTTTGTTGAGTCATTAATGGCAGTTTTAGCATGGCTGTTTTTTTCTGACTGAAGCTGATTAATGAACTAGTGAAAAGAGTGTAATACTATTCCTTAGTTTCTAAGGGTTGTCTTGTCTTGAGTATCTTCTTTGTTTAAGGAATCTTTACCCAAACCACTTATTTCCATGTGATTCAAAAGATCATTATGAATTACTACATTATTATTATTTGTTTTCATCTCAGTAACAGACATGGGGCCCAACTTAGGTTGCTCACAGTTGGCGTTATATACAAATATACTTTAAGAAATTACTCATACTGGCCTCTGGAGTACATGTCTTTTAACTCCTCCAACATTATTTAAATGACAAATTACTGATAGTCTTGCAAGTAATTCCTGAGCAGTTCTGGAAACTAATATTGCCTGACTTCTGGGTATTTTGGACTTTTTCCAGCCTTATGTGCCTGGTCACACATAGAGTCTACATATTCATCTCAAAAACAGGTGTTACTAATATTGTAGAAAATAACTGTCTGTCCAAACTATGGGGTTGGCTTCTAAGAAAAAAGAAACCCAAACATCTGGATAGATTAGCATGCTTCAGTCAGTAACATAAGTCAACAAAAAAGGGAATATCAGAGTAATATCCATAAATGCAACTAGCAAGGTAAAGATATATAGAGAAAGTTGGATCAAATGAAATTACCTGTTTGTTAGAAATACTTAGGAGACATCAAACCAGACTCACAAGTGAGATTGAAGTTTAAAACATGTAGAAAGACTGTTTTACATACAACATGTAATTGCTAAGTTAACTTCTTGCTGAAGGATACTATGATGCTAAAATTTGCATAAACTCAAAGGAAGACAGAGTTCATGGAAGAGAAATCCATTAGGGTCTTTGTCTGAGGAAGCTTCTGAACTACAAGTTATTGGGGTTGACAAAGTGTTATATACCAAGGAAATGTTACTACTTGCTTTCTCTGGTTTTGTGCTTTTTCCAGTCACCTGGTATTGGTCACACATCCTTTCAATCTTAGAGTGTACAATCATCTCTTATGCAGCTATATATCCTTAATTCTACATACATTAATCTAATAATATCACAGATTTGGTTGGGATTTGGTTTTTTGGTTGGTTGGTTGGGGGTTTGTTTATTCATTTGTTTTGGGGTTTTTTTTGGTGGGTTTTGTTTGTTGTTTTTTTAATTCCTGTCTCTCCTCTGTGCATTCTTTCTTCTTTGAGCCAGAGAGTAGGGCAAAAACATCCAATGATGCAAGGTGAATCATGTAGGAAGTGTATCTGCATGAGTACTCTTCCCACTGCCTCCTTCCTGCACTGTGGAATCACTGATAATGATCTACTACTGTTGTACTGAAGCCATTTTTGTAGTGCAGAGTGGCTTAGAGTTGACAGGGAAGGAATTCCAAAATCTTCCTGGTGAAATTTCGGAGCCTCCTTATGCAGTTTCAAAGTTTAGGCATCAAAAATTTTATGTTCCGAGTAATATCAGCACAAATTTCACCAAGACTTATAAATGTGTCTCTAGCACAAAGAGAGTCTTTAACTCCTGAAGATGCAGCCTGTAAGATAGGGCAGATTCTGCCAGGTAATTCTAAAGCTTGGGATCTAGTTCTAGCAGAAACACATTATAAATTCACCTCATGAATGGAACGGGAATTGTTGCTGTGTGATTGAAAACAGGAAAGAGTAGTAAAGATTAGCTTCCTAGTTTTCTTCACCATTATTGCTCATCGATTACATCAGTATAGAAAATAACTGTTATTTGGTACAGTACACCTTTACAGTTCACAGAGTGGTTGAGATTGAAAGGGATTTCTGAAGGTCATCCAGTCAAACCCCCCGGCTCAGGCAGGTCCACCTAGAGCCAGTTATCCACAACATGTCTAGAGAGGTTTTGAATGTCTCTAAGGAGGGAGACTCCATGACCTCTCTGGGCTACCTATGTGAGTGCTCAGTCTCCACTACAGTAAAAAGAGTTTCCTGATGTTCAGATGGCAACTCTTGTGCTTCAGTTTGTGCCCATTACATTTTATTCTGTTACTGGGCACCACTGAATAGAGCCTCTATTTGTCCTTTTTGCACCCTCACTTCAGATATTTTTTACTGCTAACATCCCTGAGCCCTTTTTTCTACAGACTGAACAGTTTGACATTTCTTAACAATGAGATGCTTCAGTCTCCTGATTGTCTTAGTGGCTCTCTCCAGTATGTCTGTGTTTCTCTTGTATGGAACAGCCCAGAACTGGACCCAGGACTCCAGGTGTAGCCTTCCCAGTGCTGAATAAATGGGAAGAATCACTGAATGGGTAAGGCTGGAAGGTCGTGTAGTCCAATCTCCCTGCTCAATAAGGGTCCCCTACAGCGGTTCTCAGGATTTTGTCTAGACAGCTTTTGAGTATCTCCAGTGAAGGAGACTCCACAACCTCTCTGAGCAGTCTGTTCCAGTGTGCAATTACCCACATAATGAAGAAGTTCTTCTACATCATCTGGTGGGACTTTCTGTGCATCGGTTTCCGCTTGTTGCCTGCTGCTCCTTGTCCTATTGCTTGGCACCACAAAAATGAACCTGGCTCCATCCTCTTGACACCCTTCCTTTAGATACTGATAGACATTGATTGGTCCCCCTAAATCATCTCTTCTTGAGGCTGAACAGGCTCAGGTCTCTCAGTCTTTCCTTGTAAGAGAGATGCTCCTGTTGCTCAATCATCTTTGTAACCCTCCACTATACTTCCTCCATGTCTCTCTTGTACTGAGGAGCCCAGAACTAGACACAGCACTCCAGATGTGCCTCACCAGGGCCGAGTAGAGAGGCAGGATCTCCTAAAGCACCCCAGGATACTGTTGGCCTTCTTGATCACAGGGGCACATTGCTGGTTCATGGGTAACTTCTTGTCCACCAGGAGCCCTTACCAGAACATCAGCTCCCAGCCTGTACTGGTGCATGAAGTTATTCTTCCCCAGGTGCAGGACTTGACATTTCTTCCTGTTGAGCTTCATAAGCCTATCAGGGTCTCTCTGGATGTCAGCATGACCCTTTGTCAAATCAGCCCCTTCTCCAAGATGGAAAACTTGTTAGGGGTAGCCTCTGCCTGATTATTCAGATCCTTAAAGATGTTAAACAGGACTGGACCTAGTATTGACCCCATGGGTACACCACTCATCACTGGCTGAGTTTGTGTGGCATATCATTACACCCTGAGCCTGGATATTGAGACAATTTTCATTCCATCTCACTGGCTATTTAATCAGCCTGTCCTTCATAGTTATGGATAGTTATGTGCAGGAAAGAATTTTCTGAATTGTGTTGCTTTAGAGACATGACAGCATTAGATAGAAATTTTTAGAGCTAACCTGGCAAGCAGTATCCTAATAACTTAATTGTTGTATTTGTTTTCATTCTTCATGAATTCATTCATCTGAATTCTGAAATATAGGCCTGGCTGAACATTCCTGGGAGCACTACAACTCAACTGTCTTCCAAAAAGGAGTTGTGACTGTAAGTGTGTATTGGTGGTTATGGTCCTGATATGAGTAGGACAATCTACTTGGTTTGTCAAGTAGCAAGAGAGCCAGCAAACATTTCCCCTGCTCTAGGACACACGCTTTCTTGGTTGGGCTGTGGAAAATAAGAGGCATGTGTTATTTCCTGAGTCTGGCTTGATGGTCAGAAAGAGACCAAGATGAGCCTAAATCGTGCTCTTGGCTAAATCATGCAACACTGATTGTCAGCACTACCCAGATTATGAGACATGAAAACTTAGGCTTCAGGGCTAGAACCTTCTCACTCAGTACCTAGTTGGATGGGCAGAATGAGTTGGACAGGAGATTTTACAGTTTCTGTTCTATAGCATCTGCCTTTTCTTATCTTAGGTAAATCCTTTCCTGTTCATACATATTTTAAAAATGAACTTTTTGGGCAGTGCACACATAATTCCAATATGCACAAACATGCTGTCAGTGTGCTACTGACTGAAAGGTTAGATAATTAAACATAGGTGTTGTAAGTGCTATTGAACAATTTAGGTGTCTAAAAAACCCTAGGGAAAAAAAAAGGAAATATCATAAAATGGTCTATATTTCCTTTGAAAGGTGTTTCTAAGAATGTAATTTTTTTATTCCTTTTTTTTTCCGGGGAAAATTTTCTATAGAGAAGAAATCTGCAATTCAAATGAAAAAATCACAGGAACTTGTTATCATTTCCCAAGTTTGTGGAGCCAATTAAAAAAAAAATCACTTTCTTCACAGGAGACCTAGCAAAAATTAGTTGGGTAGTCTCACCTCGTCTTGAATTTTTTTACAGCTTATAAAAAAACACTGCAAATGTGATATGATCGGCAGTCTCTGCACAAGAGAGGCCAAGGACTAGAATAACAAGACAGTTTGCAGGTCAAGAGAAAAGGGTGAATTAGTAGAGTTGGAGTAAGAAACTTGCATAGCCTGGGTCTGCTGTTTAACTCGGTCAGTACTGTTAGTCTTCTACTTTGATGAACTCTAAATCCACTGAGAAAAGGCAGAAAAGAAGTAGTAGTAGGGCTGAATGAATCCAGGAGTAGAAATGTGTGAAAGAACCTTTCACCTCGACTGTTATTTCACAATGAAGCAGAATAAAACAGACCCTTTCAAAAGAAGTTAAAGGGAGTTTCTGAAATAAATCTACCCAAGGTCAGAAATTTTTATAATTCTTATTATCTCTTGACTCTTCAGTGATCTCTGAAGAATATACTCTTGGTCCCGTTTTATGATGGACAGGTGCAAAATTACCAGTCTTTAACACTTTTAGCAAACTTAGGGAAAAGTTAAAAAAAAAGGTGTAAACAGATACTCAAATCAAATAATGAGTCTCACTTAGGGCTGAGCTTAGTTCAATATGCCTTTGTCACTTCTATACTAAGATCATGTAATGTAAAGTTTGATATTTTCCAGTGCATTCCATCTGATTTTTCTTAAAAATATTGTTCCTCCATTGACCATATTTACTTCCCAGAGAAGTCCAAATAAACACACAGTTCAGAGTCTATATTTATTTTCTCAGGGCAGCTTTATTAAGCAGCAGAGGACAAAATGTTCAAAATAATTTTAAACAAGTATTTTCTTCATGAGGGAAGGAGAAAGAAATACCATTTCCTTCTTTCTATGTTCTGAACCCTTTCTCCTCACTCACTGCTATTTTTCAGTACTGTTTACTTTCTTTTGTGGCATCTTTGGATCAAAATATTTACAGTCCAGTTTTGAGGCAGTCGCCACAAAATTTGTCTTATTCCTGTGTGGGTTTTTTGTGTTAACAGTATGGTGGATCTTAAAGACATATATAAAGACACAATGCTAATTTATTACCATTTGGAAAGATCTTGCTTTCCAAATAATGTCTCTAACTATTTCAATATACATTGAATAACAACAAAAATAGTTATTTTGTGCTAAGTTAATGAAATAATGTTTCTACTGGGTTTGTTTACTGCAAGAAGCTAATACTGGAGTATCTCAAGGTGATTTTCAATACTTGACTCTTATTGATTATTTTATTGGAACTTAGAACTATGTTTTTAATGAAGTAGTTATCCTGCTTGACCTTATGTAAAAGCTTTACAGTTTGGGTGTTTTTCCATCAATTCATCTGTATTAGTGAACTTCAAGCTTTCAAAAAATATATGGTCCTAACGCAATGTAAATGAAACAAAACATGAGCTAGAGAAATAACAACCTAACCAACCACATAAAAACCCAAAAAAACTGAAATGCCAGTGGTCTTCAAAAATAAGCCTGTACAATAACAAGACCAAGTGTGAAGGTCTTTTTAATATGTAACAGGTAATACAGAATAGCATAAGTGCTGTTTAAAAGTAATTTATTCCTGTGTTAATTTAACAGTATAAGCCGTTGTATTTGGAAAGCATTGAAGTAATTTGGATTACGCTTTGTTTTGGAGAAAATAGACTTTTTGCAGTACTACAGCTTATTTTTTTCTGTCTCTTTTGCAGAATAAATATTTAACTTTTGAATACATAAGTAATTAAATGGAAATTTATAAGGTCAGGTATAGAACACTTCAGTCTGCCATGGGGGTATTTCCTTAAGTTCATAGGGATGTAGTTCTTTAAAAGACTTAGTGTAATTAAATTTAATAAAAAATTGTAGTTCTAGGAAGTGAACTAAGAAAAAAAGTTATGTAATGAACAATGGCAAAAATAAGTAAAATATCAAATCATGAGGCACTGTAAAAACTTCAGTGAACACACAGGGGTATGGGTTAGCCAAACATCATTCAAATAATTAGCTTAGCAATAAACTTTATTTTTCCCTGTTCTAGACTTTGTGTCGGTGGGTATACAAATGTCTTCTCTTGAGTTCATTTCTTCGAATAGACAGATCACACTTAGGTGTTATAATGGGGAAGCTGAGAATCATGATCATTGGAAAGGAAGTCCTGGTTTATGATTCAGTGAACAGGTAAGTGCTGTTCACACTAACCACAGCACATGCATAACCGCTTTGTTTGCCACCTTCCTGTTTTACATGCTGGAACATTCTGAGTATTACTTCCTGCCACAATTTTCTGAGTACCATGGGCTTTCCTCACCTGAATGCTCAAACCACACTTTACTTACATTACTATTAGCTTTAATCAGCAAACAGTAACTAGGGTGCTCATTTGATCACTGAACTCCCAGGGGTTTTCATGCTGAATTTTGAATTTTGCACTAATTTTCCCAAAGTTTTATTAACTGATTCTCCTTTTAGTGTGAAGACTGCAGAAGTTATGGCTGAACCAAAAGAGAGGAAAAATACTTTCTGTTGGCTTAGGGAGTTCCTAGAGCTTTTTTTCATTCTTAGGAATTATGTCATCTGCTATAAATACTGTGAATAAATCCTAACAGTATTAGATACTGCTAATATGAAAGTTTTAAGTCACCTTGATGGTGGTTTTTTTTCGGAGTGGTTATAGATACACACTGAAAACCTTGCAGTGCCTTATAATCATATTTATTTCTGTGCCCTCTTTTTAATGTATAAAGCTTCTTCTATTATTAGAAGAGGACTTATACTCTGGAGATTAATTTAGCATAATTTAAGTACCAGAATCACATAGACTATTAAGGTTCTTTGGATTTCACTGTAATTTTTCACTTCATAGTGATATAGCTAGATTCTGATTGCCTTCACACTGATCTAAATCAAATAACAACACCAAGAGGCTTGGATTTGGTAACTCTTTTCCATAGTTTTTGTGATACATACAGGAACTACTATAGGACAGGGCTGTTACTGAAACAATACATTTTCCATTAGTTTCTTAGCTAGAAAGTGACAGTATTATTGGAGTTTGTGAGAATTTTATCTCCAAAATTGTGCACGTGTATCTGAATTGAATACCTGTACTAAACTGCAGGTTCTTTTTTTTTCCATATCAAGTTTCTCAAGCAACTTCTTTAACAAGCTAGGTACAAACCTGTATGAAGGAAAATAGAGTTGAGAGCTGGATCTGTCTTAGTCACTTCAGTTAAAATGCACTTGAGGACTCTTAAAATTTGGTCAGTTAAGCTGTTTATTTTCTCTTCTAAAAATGACAAGTATGTAGAAACCTCATGATAAATGCAACAATCGCTTTGCAAAGGATATGGGTAATTCTTCAAAAGTAACGTAATTGCAACTCCCAGACTAAACTATTAAAACATGCCAGGGCAGTGGCAGCAGTAAGATGTCTCTTGCAACAGTCAGACATACCAGCCCTCACCCTGCTACTCTTCTTGCTCATTCTTGTTCAAATCCTTTCATCTTCAGCCCAGACCGTGGTTTACAGGGAAGACATTGCTCACTCACAAAGCTCATAGGGCTTTTAGGTCTTTAGTGTACAAAGAGCCATATGGTATTGGGATAAGAACTTTTTTCCATGGATTTACATCGAGATAAAGAATGAGTATATCCAACTTGTCCAGATGCACTAATTTGACCTTAAGACTGCATGTCCTAGTTCTGTGCAGGACAGAGTTAATTTTTGGAGTAGCCATGACAAGGTGGAGCCTGGAGCCATTTGGGCATGGCTAGGAAGATTTTCTATACCACCTCACATCAATTCTGAGGAGTGGGGATAAGGAACTCTCTGGCTTCTGAGAAGCAGGGCATGGTTTTCTGGTGGAGCAAAGTACGGTTGTGTGGATAACACATCCACCATTGTTCATTGTTGCCTGGGGTCCATGTTGAGCATTTTTGCACGTGAATCTCACTCTTTTTGTATACTTTTGTCATTAATGTCGTTGCTGTTACTATTTGTTTCATTATTTCATTGCCATTCCCAGTAAATTGTTCTTATTTCAACCCATAATCTTTGTCTTCTGTGCCTCCCATTCAGGGGGGAGGGGAGCAGTTCGTGGTCTTTTTAGCAGGAGTACTAAACTGGGGAACACCATTCCTAAATCACAACAGTACAGATGTCTCCTCAGGTCAGATCTGGACAACTTGAGTGTGTTATGCATCTCTAGGTACTAGGGAGGTTGTGTATGTTTTCTGTTTTCACTTCTGTAGGCACCTCTCTAATTAGCAGAGCTCTGGGAAACTTGGACCCTTTTGCTAGGAACAGCCAGATCAGATCTCAAGAAATAGCACTGCTGGGGACCTGACCTGCAATCTGTGGAGTAGGATTGTGTAGGAGTTTCTGCTTTGTCTGGCCAGCTTGGGAGAAATAAAGGATTTTCTAGTCCTTTTCAAGAAAAAACTTAGGAATAGAAGGAAGGAAAACAGGACTAGTTACTTACTCATATGACAGCGGAGTGTGATTGCAAAAAAGCTGACTGGTGATTTTATAGGGGCTTGTGTTTTTTGAGAGGTTTAGCAGTATGGGGTAGCTGTTATGCTGTGGAGCATTCAAGCTGAAGTGTTACATGGACATGACCTCTCCACTCAAAAGCCACATGTCTACGATCCAGGCTGTAACATTTGCCCGTGGCAACTGGGGTAGTCCAAGTTGCAGGGGTACTTTCTAGTAAGGCTGCATGAACTAGTGTGGAAACATCTAATAGTTTTGTTTTTAAGCAGCCAAATTGAAGACTTCACTCACTCTTACAATGAGATGAAATTAATTTCTGTGAGAGAACCAATATATGGCCTGTATGGCTTGTATACCATTTGGTCCTACTTAGCATCTCCATGCCCGAGTAATTCAGCATGTCACAGTGTGTATCACTTGGGATCAGTTTGACATCTCATCCCCAAACACTTGTGTATGAAAATTACTGCATGAAACTTTAATAGGCATATTTTGCCCTTTTCACTGTTACTTTTAAATACAAAATTATCACATATCTTTTCAAAGGTGAACAATGAGGAGTAAGCCTTTTGAGTTCTTCGTGATGATTTTTATTCTTCTAATTAAGTAATCCTGTTTCTACCCAGCCATATAAAGGGCAAGTGTGTGAAAAATGGTATCATATGGATAAAGAATAGACAATATTCTACTCATGAATCTATAATTCTTTCAATAAGGTTGTCATTCTTTTTCTATCCTGCAGAATGTGAAAACATATATGAATTCCTCAAAAACAGTATGATTGCTATTAGAATTTTCTGAACCAATCTTATGTTTCCAGTAGGCAATAATGCTTCCATAATTTGAATTTAAAAGATCTGAAATAATTAAATTTAAAAAAAAAATAAAACAAAAAATAATAACAGAGAGAAAAAGAAAAAAGGTAAGTGGATGACATTTGAGTATTCTTCCCATAATGGAAAAGTCCAAAACATGCTTGTAAGGATGCTCATATACTTTAAAAAGTTTTACAGACTTAAGAAAATAATTTCACAATGTGTTTAATGGCCACTGATGACAAAGCACATAGTTTCAAGAGGCCTTGTGAATAGTTCTGTAGAATGCAGGCATTAGAAAGACCTCTTTTAACC
Source organism: Climacteris rufus (assembly GCA_013398175.1). Taxonomy (NCBI): domain Eukaryota; kingdom Metazoa; phylum Chordata; class Aves; order Passeriformes; family Climacteridae; genus Climacteris; species Climacteris rufus. Next base: position 48,132 of record VZRZ01005889.1, read on the forward strand.
CCTGTTGAAAGATCTGTAAAGATAAAGCATATCAATCTCACATGTATTGAAAATCTCATACCTTTTTTCAATGAGTTCAATTTTAGTTTGGATCAGGAGTGTGCTTCTGAGGTGATTTTTCCTATTGTCCACAAGTACAGAGCTTTCCTTTGCTTTTTGGAGTAGTCATAAAGTATGCAAATTATTTTCAGATGCTAACCAGATTAAACTATTGTTCCACTGTTTGTAAGTATTTGATCCACCAAACTAGGATAGAATTAGTCTTGAGTACATCTCTGTAAAACGTAGTGGTAATGAAACTGTTTTTTCACCTCTATGAAGAATCCTCTTTCCAGAAAGCCAGAAGTAGTGTGCCACATCAGCATTCCCCTCCCCTTGCTTCCTCGTTGCATGGACAGACATTCCATATGTGAAAAAAGACTTAGCTGATGTAAAGTAGTTATAAAAGAACTTTTGTAGGTTGCTGCTTTTTATTTTTTCATAAGCCTATCTTATTTGCAATGTCTTTTTCATATGGAGTGCAAAATAAACGAACACACTGATGCTGCCACAGTGCTTTAGCTGGTGAATCTCTTGATAAATCAATATTAAAGCAACATAACTATTTGTGTGACTTCATTAAACACGCATTTTTAGAGGGTCTCCCCTTAAATTTCTATTGGCTTGTGTTTCAAATATCATCTTCTATTTAAATAATTATTGGACTAAAGTGTGATATTTAAGTGTAATTTGGTAGCAACAAGAGTATAGAAAGACAAATCTAGGGTGAGCTGATTGTCTTCCATTCAAATCAGATTTCATTCTAATTTTTGTGAAGTTACAGACTTTTAACTATAATCCTTTAGTTAAAAACTAGTTTCATCACTATATTTTTTTAAAATATGATCTTAAATGGGTTTATTGACATTTTTCTTATTTTTTCTTTGGTAAACTCTTCACTATACACAGTATCTTTCTATTTTTGATGACACTGATGAAGTGATTTTATTCACTTCGTAATCATAGAATGAAATGTAACTTCTAAGTAAAGGCTAAACAAATCTAACTGATAATATTTGGAATAGGATATCTTTCTAGTTGCCATTGACTATAAGTGTTCATGCATTAGACATATATGTATTTGTATGAATACATATATGCACATATAAGTACAGATGTGCTCAAAATAAGGTGATCAGGAAGTAGTACTAGAAGTGTGTGAGTATAAAAGGGACAGGTTATCATCTTACCTCCTCAAAGATTGTGCTTCAAATGCTGGTGTCTTTAGAATGAACTTGAGAAGGGACATGCATTTTTGCCTTCACAAACACAGAAATGGAAAACCAAACACGATTATGAAGCTTCAAGAGTCATGTGATTTGGTTCACAGCTAGCATCATAAGTTTCTCTTAAAGACTGGTGAAATGCACCCATTTCCAAGTGCAGTGAAGAATGACCTGTTCTGCACAGAGACTTGTTAAGTGGTGGATACTATGCATAATAGATTAAAGAAATCTAATGGAAAGGGAACAGAGTCACTATTGTTCAGCCTTCTTTATTGCTTTGGGTTGTAACCTGATCTGCCAAACATCATCTCACTTCTATTTTGTGAAAGCTATTTCATTCAACAGGCATGTCTTCCTTTCTTATTGTTGGAAGTATTAGGGATCAGTTCAAAAAGTTTTTCAAAATGACTAAGTCTCTTTTTGACATACTGATTTTTATTAAAAATATTAATAATGTTGCCTACGGAATATGAGCCAGGATACAAGCAAGTGAATATACAGTGTGTGATAGAAGCCAACTAGAAAGGAAAATGAGATGCTGAAAAAGAATCTGATTATTCATTCTCTCAGAGATTCAGATTTGTAACACATAAGGCTGATGAACGTTCCTATATATGCAGGTGTTTTGTGCTGCATAGTTTGATTCTGGAGCCTCTTGGGATACCTAAGACAAGGAAGACCAAAGTTCATACTTCAGTGATGCCCTTATACTTCCTTTTCTGCCTAAAAAAATGAAGGTGTTGCTTAAAATTGCTTATTGTTTTATTAACTGTGCAGAATATGAATTTTAAATAGATTTTGTCCGGTTTTAGTTATAAGTTTGGGAAGTAGCATAGGACATCTTTTCTTTTGGAAATCAAGTTCAGAAAGGTTCTCCTTGTTTGCATCTATGACAGTACATATTTCATGACCTTTCATATTTCATATTGAGATAAAAATATTACTGACTTCTCTTTTTTACTTTTATGGTCATTTGCTATAAGCCAGCTCCTTGAGCAGATCTAAAGGCCCTATGGGATGCTTAATAATCTGTGGCACATATCATGAAGAAGTACAAATGACTGCATATATCAAGACACTGCAACTAGTTCTTATTTTAATGTGAAAATCTATATGAAACTGAGCCAAGTATGCTGTGTGATACAACTGGCTCAGTACAACCTATTCTTGTAAAAGCATCCTTTCTATAATGAAAATAAGAGCTGAATCCTACTGGGTGATTATTTCCTCTGTGATTAGAAATATTTTGAATCCTGTTATAGATATAGTCCTCCAGATCCTTTGACTGGATTGTGATTTGAATGATACCCAGTGTTTTTCTCAAAGTCTTCACTCTATGAATCAAATAGAAACAGTAGAATCTTACTAGCTGTCATTTTTTTTAAGAAGAAAAATGTAATTCCTCACATATGCTGGGAAAAAAAAAGTTTAGTAGCTGAAAAATAAGGTTAAAAAACCCAATTAGTTAAACAAATAACAATTCTCAATTCATTCCCTCATTTTGGAGATATTTTTACAGTTTGGACATTGAATATTAAATAATTTTTCTGATATTGAGCCCCATATTTGACTAGTATGCCTTAAATCTCCAGCAAGTGTAAACAGTAGATGAAATCTCAGCTATATTCAGAAAACAAAACCCGCTGAAAAGTGTCTTGATGTTCAGCTAACTCCGTAACCTATTGATCTGTTTTCATTTTCAAACAGAATGTATTTTAAAATCCATTAAAATCCACTAAAGCATGTGTTTTCTCTTTTCTGCCACTATAAACAATAGATTTTAATCTAGACTTGAATTTTACTCAAGGGCAACACTCATCCTCCTTGAATAACATAAAAATTATGTCAAGTACTGTTAAGTGAAACAGTATAGAATTGAGAATGTAAATCTGCAGTATATCTCACTGCTACTCTTAAATATACAAAGTATTTAATAAAATTTTGTCAAACATAAAACTAGACAGTTCTTCCATCAGAAATCTAACAAGTATCTTCAGTCACATCACATCTGATAGTCAAAATGTTCTACTTTTAAGTAAACTGAAACTACACAAAAATTGTGTTCATGGAAAAGATCCTGCATCTGTCTGTTCTTATTGATACAATGGCTTTTGTATGAGTGGATTGAGCCACAGATTTTAAATGTGATTTTTTGGTCAGAAATATTAAAATAATTGTTAGAATATTTGTCATCACCTAAAATGCTATCTAGCCATTGTTACAGACTTCATAACTGAAGTATATTTCCATAGCTCAGCAAAGCTCATCTAATTTTGCTTTTTAGTCACTATTTGGGTATACTATATTATATAGGGTATTTAGTAAATATTACATAACTATGCAGTACCCACAATAGGTGCTTTCAGGAAGGTTTCCTGACACACCTGCCCTGTAAATAAAAATACCTTTACTGGGAAAATTTAAACAGGTTCTGTCAATTCATTCACCTATCATTCTACTTTTAAAATACACAATAGTTACTATAATGATTGTAGCAGACACATGCATTGTTTCCTCATACGTTTTTTCTCTTTAAATAATTATTTAATGGAATGTTTAGGTAGACAAAAATAAGGTATGTAGACAAATATAAGGTATAAAATGACAGGAATTTCCAAGTGGATGCTTACTTTTTTTTATCTGGTCTTTGGGAAATTTTAGGTTCTTCTGGATTAGGGGGTGGATGAAGCTAGAGGTTGAAGTAGAATTTGTGTAAGCAAAGGCTCATACTTCCCCTCACAAGTTCTCATCAACAGCCTGCACCTGGATGGAGATGTACAGATAAAACTTCTCCCCTTGGCTTGCCCACTTGCCTTTTTTACAGTCAAGCACATACACTATTGTACCCTCATTTTATGCTGGGAGAAAGGGTATTCCTCAACCTTCAATGTGAAACCACTTTTGTGGTGCAGGGACTGACAAAATTGCAGTGTTAACCTTGTAAGCAAAAGGGAAAGGGGAGGATAGTTTCTTCACAGTACAGTAGTTCTTATTACTAGGGACATGTAATAAGGATGACTAGCACTCCACGTATTGTTTATTCCTTAAATACCATAATTATTTTATCCTTGCAAGACAACATCATTTTCAAGATTGTAACAGAGAAAACTATGCACAGTTGAACAGCTGCTGACTCATTATAACACATAAACCTGTGTTTATGTTTTGCTTGCTTCACAGGGATAATGTAAACCTTTATTTAAAATTAAGCAGTAGTAAGATTACATGTATTAAAATCCATGCCTCACAAAAATTAAGACTGCATAGTTCTTACCTTTTTTAGAGTGCTTAGAACTCAATAAAAGTTAGCAACATGGCTCCTCTGCCAGAAGTCATGCCACTGTCAATTAATAATTTTAGTAGCAAATATACAACTTTAAAAATGTACATTGATAGCTCTGCACCCATTAGAAGAAAAAAAGGAATAGTATTTGAAAAAAAAAGACTGCATAATCTAAAATTACTCAAATATGGAATTTTAATGCTAGCAGCAATGTATTCAAAATATAATATGAAATTGGCATTGTTTCTGAAGATTTTTGGCATTTGTATTTTCTATTAATCCAAAGACCTAGGTGTGACCAGCAGTCAGGTAAAACATTTTAAAAATTTCCTAAGAGGGTGTAGAAGGCTAGTCAATATATCAGTAATACTGTATTTATCATCTGTGCTAATAGACTCTCTGTAGATCCCTAGTAAATACTAAACAGATTTGGTAAATTTTGTAGTTCCAGGATGACAAGATGCATATTTAATGAATGAATAAAATTTCCAATTCCCCTCTAAATCTTGCTATTCCTATAATATTAATCATTATTGAAATCCCTTCAGTGGGACATATTTATATGACTAAGATACGTTCATGTGTACAAAGTCTGCAGAAGGGACTTCTTTGTGTAGTATGTAAGCAAGTATAGTATTACTCATTAGTAAAATACACAGTACCCTGTTGCTTAAATGCTTCCCACAGTAAACTGCTTTCAAAATAGTAAGCAATATAAATACAGATATTTTTATAAAATAAATATTTCTGTGCAGAGCATTTCTTAATTTTTTTGGGTTAATATTGTTAGCAATGTAGAATTTTTTGAATTATCATATTTATTTACTTTAAATCAATTTTTTCTTATATGTAAATAACCATATGAATCACATCCTGTGGAGGGTGTTCTGCAAAATGGCTTTCAGTATTTCAGTAGCATTTTGGTGCCTAAGAGGATTTTCCTAAAATTATTTATACATTTTTTGATCAATAACAAGTATTCAAATTCAAGTATTCAAATAAAATACATACTGACTGAAGATTGTTCTAGTAGACACTAATACAGCACACTGAGACAATCAAGTTTCAAAAGATAGGCAGTAATTATTAAGATGTTAATACAAAGAAAATGAGTGCACTTTGAGTGCACTTTTTTTTTTTTTCCCCCGGGAAAAATAGAATTGTAGATGAAAAGAAGCAAAATCTACTTTCTGTGTCTGTGGCACATAGGTAGGGCCAGAAATCAAAGACACTGGTGTGAACTGAAGTATTATTTGCAGTGAAAATATCTTAGTAGGTTGCAAACCAGATAAGAAGCTTATTGAGGAAATCACTGATTCCCATTTTATCTCTTTCTTTTCTACATATACTTTTGTAATTTTTTTTCCAATACAGTTGAAAAAAGGAATTAGTGTCATGAAGACTAAGGATACATTTTTCTAGTTTTATATTCTTTAAAAAAACAACACTCATTTAAGGTGGAACATGTGGCTTGACAAAGCAACTTTTATTAAGAAAATGCTTACCTACTAGCTCAGTCGGAAAAAATAGGCAAATATGTTTGCTGTCTGCTTTGTACAGTTGGTATATAAATGTAACTTGTATACTTTGTATAGGAATTCCTCTGACAAAGAGTAGGAAATGGACAGACTTTCTAAATGGTACAAATTGTGGATGACTAAAAAAGTACTTGGAAATTCACACAAATACATGTTAATAAATGCTTTGTAAATTCACATAGGTAATGAAGCTAAATGAATCTGTGGAAGTTTGTCATTCACAAGAATCAATAACTATATAAACAGTAATGCAGAATGCACAGCACTGTCCTTATTTAGAGCTTGGCTTCTGGTCCTTTAATTTTGTCATACTGCGGGAATGATATCCAGATATTAATCTTCTGGACAGTGGTATTGAAAATTTCTCAGTATTGAATTGAGCTAATCTTACTTTATTGATCATGGTTATCAATCTTTCCTGATATTCAAAATAATGCAAGGGAAACAGATGTGTTTCATTTAAAATACTTGCATAAAATGTCTCATGTATTGAGATACACTAAGTACATTGAAATATTGTATTCATTGGCTTCAACCACACTGAATGTATATGAATAAGATTACTACTATTGATTTATGATGAATATCAACTAGAACCAAGTAGTACTATATCATACTGTGTTTTAATGATTCATGTGGACTCATTTATCTTTGTCACAGACATAGCAAAATTATTCCATTTTTGTCTGACTTTCAATTAGATAATTACATAGCTGAGAATGTTTTGTGTGTGTGATACTGCAGTTTTCTATGAAACAATTTGCTTGAGTTCCTAGATTACTTTTGTCTTGCCAAGAATACTTTTTCTGTATCATACAGAATATTGTATATGCTTGTTTATAATTGTTTGGAAAAGAGAATATTAATGGTAATTCACTTTTGTAGTGCTATGGTAAATGAAAGCATTAAATGTATATTGATCATGAATTAAGAAGAGGAAATACTCTAATCTTCTTTTTTTGCCATGTGCTGTTTTGCTGAAGTAACACATAATTGTCATGCTAAACTGCATGATATATTAGCATATGAGGAGAATAGTGCAGTATATTGTAATTCTAAAACGGTTTGGCTGCAATTAAACCTTCTTAAAGAAGGTAAGTAAAAGAGGAAATTAAATTTTAAGCAAGTTGTAGGTGTAGGTTGGCAGCTTCTCATTAAGGCAGTGCTACCAGTCCTATTCCAGGGTCTCAGAGAAGAGCAGAGCTGTCTCGTTGCTTTGCAATTGTCTGAATGGATCTGCTCACTTGACCGAGAAGTACTGAGGCATGCCCCTAAGTCATAAAAAGTATCGCCATTACCTGCCAAAGGGACAGTGTGTTTGCTGCTGTCATTTCCCATTTTGCTGACAGGTCAGGTCTTGCACTCAGAGCTCCCACTGAGCAGGATCCAATTCCTGTCCTCATGAACATATGGAGAACATAGACATCAAGGAGGAACAACTCAGGGCATTTGCAAAACACACTTGCAGCTAAAAATTCACATCCCCTTTTCTCAAGTCTTTCAAGCTGTGCTTCGCAAATTTTTGTCTACTGAGAATGCTGTACTTTAAGAAAAGAAATTAAGTGTTGAGAACCATTGTGGATTTGTTAATTAATAGAAGTTTTAATAGAAATCACATTGTTACTCCTTCCAGTGCTCTGGCTGCTTTCTAAGTGAAGTTTAAGATGAATGTTTATATGTAAAAATCTGGGATGGAGTTGCTCTTGATTACAAGACATCCATCTTTTTTGCATGATTTTATGACAGATCCTTTCATCCCTTTTACTTTGAAAGGAAAGGATGCTGGCCAGTCAGCTTTTTAGAATGTGAAGTACCAATATCAATGCTAAATGCTATCTTAAAGATTGACAGTGTGGATCATTGAAGCTTTAATTAAACAGCCTTTGTTGTTTAATTAAGGATGACTTGCAAAGAGGAAACAATGGATCTCAGCACTTTTCCTCTCCTATCTCATAATTTCTCAAAGTTCTTATTACCTCTGAATGCCACTATATTAATATATTAATATTAACCCGCCATGGCAGAGGAGAGCTAGGAACCAGATGATCTTTAACGTCCCTTCCAACCCAAAACATTCTAGGACTGTAGGACCGTAGGATTCTCGGATTGAAAACAGTTTCTGAAGCTCTTGTCTGGCTTTGACACCAGCTACCATGGTACCATGTGGCTTCTTCCATAAAAAGAAACCATCTCCAAAACAGGGTGACCACATTGAAACTACCTTCTGGGAATGTTTCTTGGCTTGTATTAAGCCTTTACCTGTTAGGATACAGTTTGGAATCTGTTATTTGGCTTTTGTCAACACTGTCCTGGGACTGTGCAAACTACAATGATCGTGTGCTGGTATTTAGGTCTATTTAGGGCTTTAAGTTTTAATAATATTGCTGTAATTTTTTATTATTTTAGAGGCAGTCAGTTCTGGTTTTGCTTGTCTGGGTTTTCCACTAGAAATTCCAATGTAGTATAAGAAAGTCTGTAACTGTGCCTTTGATCCACAGTTAGCTTGAGTGTTTTCAAGCATCTGAGTATAGCTGGTAGGTGTGCCTGGGTGGGAGTATGCTTAGAATAGATATGTGAAGCTGGATCCTTGTAATTAATGCATGCTGCACCCTTGTGTTACAGAAACCACTCTAGAATTGTTTGTATTGAATAACTTCAATAGTTTCTGCTTATCAGGTTTGTCAATCACAATGTAAGGTGCCTGATGAGTTTTTGTAGTAAGAAATCCAACTTTTTCATGCAGATACATCCTGGATGCCACTAAGCTGCTATAATTTTAAATATACAAAATTCAAAGTTAAAAGTTGAGAATTGGGATGGATTTAGAGAGACATTTTAAATTTGCATTTGTTAATTTGAGAGCTCAACTTCTAATCTTCCATTTGAAGAGAGCAGGAATTATAACACTTCTGTGCTTTCAGGTATTTCTCTAAGGTAAATGCTGAGAATACAAATTCTCAGATGAACTAGAAAAGACTTAATCTGGCTCAAAGGAAACATTCTTCTTTACTGCCTAACAAGAAATATGACAAAAACAAAGTACTAGCTCATATACTAGAAATCTAAGGGGTTTAAATTCGTACATCAGTTTCAAGATAAAATGTGTTATGTCTTGCCTACATATGCATATAAACAAAATCATGTACATACATGCTCAGAAAATTAAGTTTGTATTTGTTAATTTAGTCTCCTTTGCTTTCCCTCCCAAAATTACACACATTTTCTAGGAGTAACAGCTTTCAAAGGACAATAAATATCATTAATGTATTACTACCTCATCTTAAAAAATAAAAATACTTAGAATTTATTTCAGTAAAAAATTAAACTACTTCTTTCTTTTGAAGATGGTCACTTAACATTGCCTGGTTTTTGATTTTGAAATAAATCCACTAAATATCTCAGTGAGTTTTAAAATATGGACCAACTAATTTAAATGATGCATGAAGTATCAAAAAAATCCAGGTAGTTTTACCAGTAAACTACTTGATCCCAGATAAATTCCATGTTTGTTGCTGAGATTATGGTATTGCAAATGGCCTTGATTACAAATGGAGGCTAATTCAAAACATCCAACAAAACATTACCTACATCAGTATCATGCATGAAAGCCTTCCTGTAAAGCTGAAGTTACATTGAAATAATTTTTTTCTGGTATATATTGAAATTATTTTTCTCTGAATTTGACTTATTTTGTGACAAAAGTTATTTTCAGAGAGTATTTTACTCCTCAGTGGTTTTATTTAATTTTTATCAATGTTACTAGATTATTTACAGGCAGTTTAATGAAAATAAATCCCTTTGCTGTGGTGCAATTAGCTGTTGCTTCACAGATCTGGAATCTCTTTCTCTGTGTTTCCATAATCAGAGTTGTTACATGCCAAGCTAAAGGACTAAGGAGCTTTCTTGCATCTTTTTCTAGGGGAGTTCTCTTCAATATTTTCCTTTGACAAATCTGAACAGTATAAAGAATATAATTTTTTCTGTCTTTCTCTCTTATATCTCTGGGAACCTTTGATATAGTGATATTTCCGATGCCTCACCGTTATTCTTTTTCTGCTTTATCATCTATTTCTCATTTCAAGGATTTTCTAAAGGATTTTGAGAGAAGCAAATTATTAGTAAATTCAATTTGCAGACAGCAATTTTTGAAAAAGCAACCTAAGGGCATCCTGTATGAAATTACACTTTTAGTAGTTCAGAAATTGTGAAGTGTAGAATTTCAATAGAGTACATCTCATTTGTTTCCTGTGTTAGAGGCAGACAAGCTTGAATCGTTGGTCATAAGAAGGTCAATAAAACAACATTCATTACCTGGAGAAGTGATGCAGGGCCATCTGTCAACTCCACCTTTTAATAAAATTTCCCAAAAGGAGATGTACTGGGGAAAAAAAAAAACAAAACAAAACAAATGGAACTAACCTATTTAGACAGTTAGAATGACCCTCACAGTAACTTCGCCTTCATCTTCACTGGGATGTCAGTCACCAATTTGCTGTGAGGGTGTTTGCAGACATTATACAAAAGTTCATGATTAAATGCTTTTTTTTGAAGTGGCTTAACTTGAATTTAACCAGACCCCAAAATGAGGAAGGACATTCCATCAAAAGTCTGCAGGATCAAGCCTGTTTCTATGAAAACCAATCTATTTTGTGTTATGTGAAATTCTATTCCCTCTTCTGTGTGACCTGACCTTCAAGAAAATTGTTCATGAAGGGAAAATATTTAATACATAATTTGAAAGTTATTTATCGCCAAGCTGTACAATATTATATGCAAGAGTATTTTGCTGTATCCCCTGTTGTATTTGTGTGTTGAAGAATATGAACTTAATCTGTTCAAAAGAAGAAAGGAAGGTCAGTGATTAAGGCACATGACTGAATGAGTGCAGTCTTAAGATTTAGCCTTTCTTGGCTAACACTTATATATATGACTTTGCTTTTTTATGTAGGTTAGGTGTTAGGAGAAGCTACTTGTTAGTTGCTTAGACATAGACCCCTAGATTTCAGTTTTGCTGCTTCATTGGCATACGATGATACCATAAGGGGTAACTATTCAATCAAGCCTATTTTATTGTGTTCTGTGAAGAAAGAAGCATGTAAAGATATTGCCAGAAACAAATTTAGTATATCAGCAGTATTTTTTATTGTTTTGTTTGATGTTGTGGATGATTATACTGGTAGTTTCATACATTTATTTTAGACTGTAAGTAAGAAGCAGCAATATATATTTCTTAGTTTATTACCTACTATTGAATAACTATGAAATCATGGACAAATTAGTTTTCCTCTCTGCCTTAGTTCTGTGCAAGACAAACAATCTTTAGTTAATTACAGATATGTTCTTTAAGAATTAGTAGAGTTTAAATGCTTTACAAATGTAAAATGTTGCTTCAGAGATAAATTGTTTGTAGCAGAAGCATTTGCATTTGTGTAAAGTATTAAAACGAAATGATGTAGTCAGCAAGAAAATGTTATATTTAAAAAATAGTTTCTCACATTAGCCTTTGTTAAAGATATGTCTGTCCCACTCAGTGCATGATAAATTTGAAACTGATATACATTTCATTAACTTAATAATCATATTTACTCATATACATATTATTACAAGGAATGTGAAATGTCTGTTTGACACTGTTTTCTGAACTTTTTTGAGAAAAAAACCCACGTTTAATAACCCATTTGAATATAATTGTCATTCTTACACAAACATTTTAATCTGGCTTTTGTCCTTTTATGAAGGATATCAATAATCTCAGGTATCTTGTACAATACCTCTATACAAGTTGGCAGCAGTTCTTGCACCTTTGCAGGGGTAATGCTATATATGCTAAAGTAATTAAGTTCTGAGTGCCAACTTCTAATATTTCCTCTGCTGCTGAACTTCCCATCAAATCCCTCCTGAAGAATTTGAAAACCAGATTGTTTCCTCCCCACAATCTTTCTATTGCTCTTTGAGAGAAAAATGAACCACTCTCCTCAGAACATTGTGTTGCAATTGCAGGGAAAATCATGCTTCCAGGAATTTTTCCCTTAATTGTGAACTAACAAAAAAATATTGCAGTCTGTTTTCAGCTTCCAAATCTCTTCAAGTAAAACCTTTTCTTTTTTTCATACTGTATTCTAGGGAAGTCCACAGATGAAAAAAGTGGGACACCATACTTTTTCCTATAAGTTTGTGAATCAGCTTTCTGATACCCTCAACATAGTACTTCACGCTACTGTAATAAATTAGAGTATATGTAATTTTTAAGATTAAAACAGAAGATTGACTAATTCAATATACTGACTTTAAAGACTATAAAATACTGACTTCCAAACTGTATTTTGAATGAATTTGAAATATTTTCTTTATTGATTGTGTGAATGCATCTTTTCCATACTTGAATGTGTCTCTGCATAGACTTCCAGAATGACATTTCTTACATAGGTACTGAATAATAGTAAATACGGTCTGTGCTACAGATGTTTCACAAAGCTGAAGGAGAGGAGAGGAGAGGGCACAGAAGACAGTAGGGAAAAAGTTACTTTTTTTTTTTTTTTTCTTTTTTTTGCCAGTTACATTACCTGACAAACTGGGCAGCTATTTCACCAAAGCTCTTCAGGCTTGCTTGTCAGAGGCTTCTCTGAGAGGAAAAGATTTTTCTTCTGACCAGTGAAAGAGACACTCAATCATCAGAGGAAGTGATTACTGTAACTTCAAACTGAATGTCCTTTAAGAACAGCACACAGAGCAATTAGCAGACCAGGAACAAATGAGTTAACATGGATATGAGAGCTAGGGAGTTACTTGCATTGAGATATGTCTTTCGTTTATGTCTCTTCATATCATCATATGAAATAAGGAAATGATGTCAGTTCTGTTAAGAACCCACAATCTCAGCGTTGTACACAAACCTTTGCAGTTGTGACTCAGGTTTTTTTTTGGTCTACATTTCTTTTGTGTTTCTTGCATACCACTGATGATATCTGTTTCTCCAAAGTCTGTCTTTTAGAAGAGAAAACTTTTTTTTAACCAAAAAAAAACCAACCCAAAGCAAAATCCCTTACAAACCAAACCAAACCAAACCAAACCAAACTAACAAACAACCCCCCCCCCAAAAAAAAAGAAAGGAATGTGTACAGTATCTATAACAGTCATATTTAGAATCAGAACATTTATATTTCACCCCCCAAAAATAAAGCTTTTAGTTCTTTGAGGTTGTTACTAATTTCATAGCATAAAGTACTTTATGCTATGCTGGTTGAAATAATCTTTATAACCATATGTGTGATATTACTGTTATATAAAAATCAGAAGCAAGAGCATTTTTCAACTATTGTGAGAGCATGTTTGCAAATTATGTTATACTGAGGCAGTTCGTAAATAACATCATCAGTGATGACTTCTTATTTTTCTGCTTCTGTGTGGTTTACAAACCAATTTTTAAAACACAACTGCTCTAATTTACAAAAATATTCTTCCCAATTTCCATAAATAAAGAATGTTTGAGACACATCCATTCTTTTAGGAACAACACGTATTCCGTCACTTACTTTATTTGCAATATGGTTGCACTGTCCTGCTTCACATACTATCAACTTTCAATTTAAGTAGAGAAATATTAAAAGTATTACAAGAAAAGTAAATTAGGGTGGTGTGCTTTATCAGTCACTTGGAATATAAGCTAATCATTCTCCACAAAATTAAAAAGTTCAGGGTGGTCAGCATTCTATGAGCACTCTAAACTTTACAAATCTAATTTTGCAATACATTACTGTCTCAAAATTAATAGAAGAATGAAATTTCATAATTTAAAAAAATAAGACTGACACTAGCCTTTCGCCTTAATAGTTTGTTTTGAAAAATGTTGCAAGCTATTTACTGCTAATACTTAGAGAGCAATTATATGATGCAGGACTTCTGAGTTCCTTTCCACATTCTGTAAGAAAAGATATGGACACAGTTATAGGATAAAGAAATGCACATATTTTATAGTGTAATCAAAACATTTAGAAACATTGCATGGTGCCTTTTTGTTCACCTTAAGGAAGGATACTTTTAAGATAGTACATATTCCATTCCAACAACTGTTCAAGATGCCAGACAAAGTTGCTTTGCTATTTGAACAGGACTTTTGGAGCAACTAATGAATCAGTCTTTGGCAGACCTTCTTAAGGTCCAGCATTGGTTCAGCAGAACTTTATTGAAAGAAACAGACACTAGTGGGGTGGGAAAGGTGAAGACAGCTTTTTCTCTGCCTCCTTTCTCCAGCTGGGTGCATTTTGCTGTGTTACCTTAGTGACAAGGTGACAGATGACCTTCCCTGTAGAGTCATACCAAAAGCCTGGTTACACAAAGTATGGAGTATGGTTGTGGAGACATTTGACATCATTCTTTGTCTGTCAGATATTCAGAATCTGATCTAAATCTCCTAGAAATTATGAGAGATGTTGGGGAATGGGGGGAATTTAAAGGGGGCAGTATGGCACATGGAAATCACAAGATGGCTTACCTAATAAATAAAAATAAATCTTTCAAACTCTTCTTTTTACATGTACCTGATTTAATAATGACTTAGTGGATTGTTCCCTTTATCAAGTCATTGATAATTCAATTTTAATGGCTTTGAGAGTGTATTACAACTGTGTGATTTAGAAGCTGTGTCTATAACAGAACACCATACTAGTGAATGCTAGACATTTGTGTCAGGATAAGATACAAATTATTGAAGAAATAAAAATGTATTTAATGGATAGCACTTATGCAGTAATCTGGTTTTGGCCTCTCTGTCTTCCTGGGCTGTGCAAAAGCTAGTTACTGCAGCCCTAGAGCAATAGCACCATGTTATCTCTGGCTCCAGCACTACAGATGGGAGACATTCCCATAACTGATAAATAAAATATAAACCTGCTAGAGTGCAAGGGAGGTTTATCTTTTTCTGTTGCTGAGGTCCATGATGAGTCTTCTGTCCCTGAAGAATTCTTTATTTCTCTATATCCAAATAGAGAAATGCATGTACTGAGTCGTCCCAATCTTACCGTATTTGATTTATCTTCTTTTCATGGCCAAAACACATTGGTAGTGTCCTTTAATATAAGTAAGTTCTCTCAGTCTGATTCACTGCTGTATGTTTACAAAATCTGTAAACTGTAACACCTAACACTTTTTACAATGGCATTTTCTGTTTTTTAGGCAGTCACTGAAGCTTTGGTTTGCTGTGCACTTCTCTATACTAAGATGTTATTTAGAAGAATTGAATTAACAGTGGAATTTAGAAAAGCATGATAATCTAAATGTCTTATAGCTTACAAACTATGGTAATATTATTACAGACTGAAAAGCTCTTTTGCTTACTGAAATGGGACCTGCCAGCTTCCTCCAGATAAAAATGCTGATATTGGTCAATGAGAAAAAGTAATTTAATTTTTTTGGTAAGTGAATGTTGGGGGGCTGACAACAAAAAATGCATCAGAAAGAGGAATTCACAGAAGTATTAGAGAACATACACTTCTTTAAGGAGCAGGCCCAGCTGTGATGAGTTGATATTACCAGAACAAATTATAAAGGCTTCTTCAGTCACCGTCTCCACTCCAACACAGACACTTTCACTTCCCAGCACTTCAATGATTTTTGAGTGAAAATGCTCAACATTCAGTGCAGCACAGATTTAATTTTTAAGAACACATTTTTAGTCAGACAAAATTTCTTGTGATATGTCTGTGTTTGAACCACTATATGAGGATATTAGTAAATATGGTTTATCTGAGACAAGAACCTCACTTGAGTTCGATGAATTTGCATTGTGAGGAGTTAATCTAATCTCTAATAAAATAACTGAGAAAGCAACTCTGGAGTAGGGTATGCTCCAAGCCACAGTTTAAGTCACACACAGTTTTTATCCTCACATAATTAATTTACTAACTGCTTACTTCATATCTCATGTGTTGCTAATCTCATTTTGAATTTCCTCAATACAGGTTATGTACATTTTAAAATAATTTGTATACAAAGCTCTGTTATAAAACAGCTCATTATTAAAATGACCAGCCATTTTCAAGTGTATTTCAAACATAGTTACCACAGTCAGCTGGACTGTGTGCTTATTTTAAGGCAACATATAACTTCAGAAATTAAAAAAAAAAAGAAAAGGTGATTATTAGGAAAGTCAAGGATATTGCAACTGGATGGGGAAAGTTAGATTGGAAGCATTTTTTATGGTATTTTAATCTCTTCTGAAAAAGTAATTTTTTTTATAGTGTAGAATATATTTCAAAATTAACTTACACCTTAGTGAGATGGTAAACTCTACCTACAGTGTGTCCTAGTAATTATATTTAAAGAAAAGTTGATTATTTGTTATCATAGTGACCAGAACCTTTTCCTTTCAAAAGTCTAAATTGTTCTTCAGTCTATTTAATAAAGAACGGCAGGGCATATATGGGGGTAAAAATTCTGCTCTTACTGGTCAGAAAGGAAAGCTGGTCAGGAAGGAAAGCAAAATAGATGAAAGAAGATAGATGTGAAATGGAAAATGGAGCATAGCTGGGAGAGAGTTTGTAGTGCAATGTGATTGACTACACATAGTGGTATTGGTGTGATCTGATTATTGAGAGACGCCTTTGCCCAAATTAAGTGCAAATGAGACCATACCCTGAAGTCAATAGCACAGATTTTATTTAACATGAGAGAATGAGAGAGAGAGACTGAGAGAGAGCAGGAGATAGTCACCACCCCTTGAATCCTGCAGCATCCCATTGCATCTTTCTTCACCCTGGTCTTCTCAGTGTTGGGGGTCCCAGAGTTGTTCTTTTGAGGTATTTCCTTTATGCAGTCAAAGCTCTGGGTACCCACAGGGCATAGATGCCATTGCCATAACTTGGGCTGGCATGTGTGTGTGCAGGTGCTCTACACGCATGTGACTGTTGCCGCGGGTAGAAAGCGCGAGTAACTGGGAGTCTTTTGCATCAGTCCCGTTTGCCTAGATAACGCGACTCAGGCCTTATCTAGTCTCTGATCAGAGGCGAGCCGAGCATCAGAACTCCTGCAGAATCTTGCCTTAGCTCATGCACAGCGGTTTAATTTATGCAGGGAAATAAAGAGAACGAGTTCTTTTCGCTTATTGCCAGTAGGTTTTATTCCTGGAATATGGTGCGGAGAAGACGGCCAAAATGGCGACTGGGGAGTGTTATAAACCTAGGGCGAGGGGAGGGCAGTCAGGTGAGCCAATCAATGCGGAGGACCACGATGATTGACAGGGGCACCGGCCAGTGAGCCAGCCGTCCGTAGCTGGCATGGGAACCAATGAGCTGTTCCCCTGGGCGGGGATGGCCCCTGCAGAGCCGGCAGCTGCCACGCAGGGGGGGAAAGGAACCGGCACCCCCCGGCCCCGGCCCGGCGGGGGTCGCAAGCCACACCCAGAGGACCGCAACAGACTGTGAAAGGGCGAAACTCACTCCAGGTCAGTCAAAGCTTTCTTTAAGCAAGGGGAGACCTTCCTGACCCCATCAGGCTTTTTACCTGCTTTAGTAAGAAATTTAGATGCCTCATTATTAAACTCTAGGTATACAGCCCTGAAGTGTGAAATTCATAAACAACTGTTTGGACCTTAATTCTGTGTATAGTGGACAAAGTTCAGTATATTATAGAAATGAAATTCAGAGTATATAGTATTTGAAATAGGCATAATTATGCCAATCAGTAGAAAACACTAAAAAAATACATAGCTAAAATTCTGAACGAGATACATATATGTATCTATATAGAGATATTTATGTTTGTAACATGGCTGTGTTTACATCCCCATGGTGATTCCTACACTTGTTTGAGTGCATTGTGCCATCTTCCCTTTTCCTTCTGGACATGTTGCTACTGTGTGCTGTCATGAATTTAAGCTTGTCTGTACACTTTAGAAGTATTGTAAGAAGTCCCTCTGGGGATTTAAGTTTCAGAACATTGAACTTATGAAACCCAGCTGGGACTAGAAAGCAGATGAGTACATGAAAAGTTCCAGTCACCCAGTAGAGAGGCACCCTAGTCATGTATCGTATGCTCCAGAGAAAGCACATACAGTTGTTTACCTAGGATATGTTTGTTTTTTTTTTCTTACAAATCCACTACTACATTTTGCTGAATTAGACCTGTGGAAGATTTTTTATATCTTTAATGTTTAATGATCACTTTAGTCTAGTAGTGCTAGATAGCAGAGAAAGCTGGATGAGGAAGAGAAACTATAAAACTTAAAGTAGGAGATAAAAGGTTGAGAGTTATTTGTGATAAACTGATAAACCTGTTAGTATCTTTAAAGCTACCTTAATTAATTCCTTGTCCAGAACACTGCTCCAATTTTTATGAAAGGCAAATATGTGGCCTGAAAATCTGCAAAAACTAGCATTTACTTCTGAAAATATGTCAGTTAGAATGATGATTTCTTCTAGTTATAAAGTATATTAAACTTTGATATAGTTTGTCAAAGAAATGGAAATGCTATACTCTTACTTCTGAATTAGGTATCTGAATACTTTTTGAGCATCTTTATGAACTTCTGTGGTTCATTTTATGATGTCTAGAATGGCAATAGTATTGCTTGATTACCTACTAGGCACCCACGCACACTCACACATACAGACATGTTTGCGTTTAAAATTGCAATCTATGATAATATCTGTAATAAAGAAGAACTAGAATTAAAGTATTTGAAAATATTTGGCATTTTGTGTATTTTTTAGAAGAATAAATGTAAATGGCATATGGTTATGGGTATGAAAAAATTTTCTTTGAGAAATGAGAAAAAATTACCTGTTTAAAAATGAAGTTCCAACGTATAGTTAATTATTTAATATATAAAAATACAAAAATCTACTACACAAATATAAAAAGGTAGAAATGTACTATACAAATATAAAAAGGTAAAATATAATTTACTTTTTGGGTTTTTTTATAATTACATTTATTTTAATATTTTAAATACACCATTCTGTTTATCTTTTGTGCTCATAGGTCAATTACTTTAAATAAATACCTGATTTGCTCAAAATGGGAAAAAAGTCATAAAACACTGACCACTGACCACTTCTATGAGACAAAACAGAAAAATTTTCCAGTGAGTGTACTGACTACATAATAGGCTTGATGTTATGGCAAATGTACATTGAAAATATTTTTCTTTTCAGTATTTGTGAATATCATAGAGAGCTACACTGTAGTTTGAGAGCAATTATTTTAGCTCACCACGTACTGCTCCCTAAGGAGTTGAAAACTAACCTGAAATACCTGATTTATTACTATTCATTAAGAACTTTGAATGATATCCCTGAATAGTTTGACAATTACCTTTAATTACTCTGAGACAAGTTTGAGGTCAAAATAAGGTTTAGACTATGAAGAATTAAGACCAACAAAACCAGCAACAAACCCCAAGCCCAACCCCAAAAAATGCCTTCATAAAACTCCATAAAACAAGACCAAAAAAAAAAAA
>VZRZ01005889.1:67737-109904 GCA_013398175.1 Climacteris rufus
AAAAAAAAAAAAACAAAACCAACCACAAAACCCCCAAACGTGCGTGAAGATATACTTCTCAGGGAAATTCCCAGTTTCCTATCTTTGGACAATGCATAGTAATGATGAATAGATCAGAATAGCCCATGCACTGTGACCTCTGTTACTTGTTTTGCTACCATGTTTCTCAATTTCATCATTTTTAGATGCTTTCAGGGTCCATCTCTTTAAAAATACCTAAACATTTTAACATTCTAAACATCATTCTACAGGAGCTACAACCTCCATTTTCATGTAAAAAATTGACCACCTTCTATCCTAATACTATTTAAGAGTACAAATTTAATGTGATTTGATTTGGTGTGATTTACTTAGAGGATAGATAGCAAGATGGGTATATTACTTTTCCAAGCAGTACAGTACTTTTGAGTACTCTGTTAAGTTTTTTTTCAGTCTTATGTGTGACTGTGGCCTTTTCTTTATGGTATTGTTTTTGTTCTCTGACTTTATATGATTTTAAGAAATCCCTACAAATTTTGGCATTAGAGTACTGAGTGCGCAAAACTGAACTTGATTTTTGTCCTGGGTTGTATGAAAAATGTCACCAAAGGAATGTATTCTATTACCATCTCCATCACTATTGATGAGTCGCTAACGATGGGTCGTTCACACAGCTGACTACACCCTCCAAAATGGCAAACTGGGCATTAGATAAGAGGCAGGTGAAGGACTCAGCCCTGACAACATCTTCTAAGCAGCTACTCTGTCCACTAGTGGGACATCATCCCATTGTGATATGCTCCACCCCAAAAAGAAGCAACTGAACATCCTACCCAGATAAAAAGGGTAGGGGAAAACCACACAGGACACCAATCTCCTGATCTCCGGACCTCCATGGATCTCCACCGATCTCCACTCATCTCCACTGGTCTCCAAAGGAGAGGAGCTCCACAACCACATCTCTCACTCCAGCAGAACTGCAGCCACTACATGATTAGGACTGCTATCACTACCCTGACCAAACAGGGTAGCACGTTGTATCATTACTTTGTCAGTTCAGTCTGGTGCTTCTCTGTATTACTGCTTTTAATTTTCTCCTATTAAATCGTAGTTCTGACTTGGAATCTCTCAATATTTTTCTGTGGGGTTAATTCCTCCGCTGTTTTTTTTCTGAACCAGTACATTCCTCCACTGGTTTGTTTCTAAACCAGTATGTTCTTTGAATGAGTTTATTTAAAATATTTGAAAAATAGCAGTTCGAAGAGAAAAATTGCCCTTCAAAGTCTGCACTTTCTGAATTGTTGTTTATGTATGCGAAGAAAGAAATGTCAACAAGAGATTCTGACTTCAAGTTGTTCTAGTCTTTCACATAGTTGATATTTCTTGACCTTGTGATCTTTATAAATGATGAATTGTTATAAGTCAATGTTTAAACAAGGTATACACTTGCTTCTCACCAGCACTGCTAAAGTAACTTGGTAACTACAGTAGCCTTCTGTACTACTTCGTTTTCCTGCAGTTCAGTAAATCTTTTATGCAGAAGATCATATGATGCAGGTAAGAATCCCAGAATGTTGTACGAGAGGGATGATGAAACCCTTGCATTGAATCTTTTAAGAGAGCTCTAAATTTCAGATTTCCAGCAGGACTCCTGTCAGTATGGAGCCCTGTTCCCCAGACCATTAATTTCCACCTTCATTTCAGGTTTATGACACTGACCAGATACATCTGTTCCCCTACTAAAATCTGTATTTATATTCCTTAAAGAAAAGAAAACAAACACACAGTAGGGGTGTTTTTAGTGACATTTCTGTACAGTGGTTCACAAAGAACCTCTCTTTTTCTTAGAAATGTGCAAACTCATATGCAGGGCAACTTATTAATTAACAGTATTAATCTGTGAGATGAATGAAACATCCTCTACATGTTCATGCTGAAATAGAAGAACATTTGTCACTAATAAAATTTGTTTATAATAATAGAGAGAAAAATTAAAGTTTACTTCTAAGTTTTATTGGTAATTATAATTTAGTCTAATCAGACATACATAAAACACCATAAAGCCAGTCAGTTTATGAGTACATTAAAAATGTATCTACTTCTTAAATTTTCAAGACAATTATTATCACACACCTATCATATGGTCAAGAACATATTTATTATTTTTCCAATATGCTGTCTTTTGAACAAGTTGTTCAAAATAATAAGATCCAAATTTGGCACATAAAACAAAATTTTCTTGAAGAACTAGGAAAGGCTAATTAGAAAGGAAAGATGGAGAAAATCTGTTGGAACGTAAAACCCACACAGAGCTGTTGTCTGGTAAGCAGGATGAGCCTTGGACTCCTGTGGTATATGAGTAATGAGAGGAAGACAATTCCACCATCACTTCATTTTAGAGAGTAATCAGAGACCCAGTGAGACATGATTTGGCACTGATATGAAGTAAAACAAACTTGAGGAATGATTTGTCATCTTGACTTCTATCTACACTCTGTTCTAAAACCTTGGAATCTACTGTGGCATTGGTTGCGCTTCATCAGCACCATCTTGAAAGGTTATCTAGGACAAGCTGCAATGGTATACATCACCCTCTTTTTTCCTTTGTCTGGTAACTGAGAATATAATTCTGCAACAATAAACATCAGGCAACCTAACCTAACCTTTTTTGCCTTATAGCAGGGTTCAATACTTTCTACCCAGACTCCTTTAGAAATTCCACCCACAATGGCTTTAATACTAAAGTTACTAATTCAAAGTTACTTGATATTATTTTGATTTATCAGGGTGGTGTAGTAACTCACTTAAATCCTAATGCAAGTAAAGAACCTACTAGAGACAAGTTTCAGGTATATGTCCCAACTTTCAATGTTCCCGTAGAGATCATATAATATCATATTTTCTTTCAAGAGAAGACCAGGTGTTAAACAGAGTCCAAGCCTCAGTTTTTGCTGAATTACTCCCTTCAGTGTCACCAGCATTCCGTATTCTTTTACCTTTATGAAACAGTCACCCAGATTGATCCCCAGTTGAATGTTTAAGCACAACCTAATCTCCAATGCTTCAAGAGGGTTTTACTTCTCTTTTAAAAGGAATCTGTGCAACTACTGAACCCATTATGAATGGGACTTATCATGGGGTTTGTTGCTTGTTTAGTGAATTTATAACTTCCCACATGTGGGATCTCCTGGACGTACTACAAATTCACTTTTTGTAGCTAGTATTTTAGTTGTCTGTTCCTCCAATGTACTATCCTATTACTTTTGGGTTGTACAGTTCCCTGTCCATTGAAGCCTACCATTTGTACTTCTTTGTTCTCACTGGGATCTGCTATAAAACTGGATTTCTCAGGACAAGTAGCAAACCATTGATTTAGACCAGCAATTCAGCTTGTTTCGGATACATACTCCCTCTACCCTGACTATTTCTACCTCGGTAACAATGTGTTTCCAGCCTTCTGGTCTCATGTTGAGAGCACTACAATAATCTACTTGCCAAGTTTCCTGAACAGATTTCAAAGCGTCCTTTTGAAATGTGCTGTACCACTGTTTGAGAACAACTGAGTCAGTCTAAAATTTGTTTTGTCAGAACATTCCCACAAGCCATCTTCATATCAGAGCTCATTGAAATAGCAGTGAGGGCCAAGCCACCTACCTGCAGGTTTCATTATATTTGCATGCTGTATCTAATCTCTGGTACTGCTCATGGGATGAAGAAGCAAGGGGTCCTGCTCCCTGAATTTAGTCCTGACCACCAGCTCTCCCAGCACAGCACTGGATAGGCAATGCAGTAGCCACTTCATTAATACTTTGTCAAAATATTCCACCAAACGCAGAAGCACTCCCTAGATGCACTGTCTGTAGGGTCTTTGCCTTTAGCGTTTTTGTGTGCAGTTGAAGGGTATTTTAGTCAGCTTTTAATACCTCTGTGGGCTGAAGTCCCACCCTAGAGCCTAGTCCCTCATGTCCATCTGTGTAACTCAGCTGGTCACATTCTTTTGATTAACTCAGGAAGAAGCATTCAAACAATGGTCCATCCATTAGGCGGATCCATCCAGGTGATCTAGCCATTCATCCAGACCGAAGTCCCCTGGGCATCCTTTGCACTGAGCAATGCTTGGCTCCCTTCACAGCTGCCCCTCTCTTGCCTGGCCTTCCCTCTCCTTGAGCCTTCCTGGCACCCTAGGTGCTCATCGACCAATCACATCTTTCTTTAAACCATCTACAAGCTTTTTCTTTTACAAAATGTGGTGAATAATTGGTTCATACAGTTGTGAATAATCTCCACTTTTTCCACCACAAATTGGTTCAGTAGTTAAAACCAGAAGTTTTCAGTCATTTCCATTTGTATTTTTGCCTTTTGGTGCATCTTTTGTTAAAAAAAAAAGCACTGAATCAGATGGTAGATGCGGTTTTACCAGTAATTCACCCTGTTTCAGTGTTTATTCTTTTTGTCCCACCACTGTAGTACTATTTCAATCTAGTCTAAAGGATGTGGAGACAGACAACATACTAAAAAGAAGTAAATCTCTTTACAGGAACTAAATAGCTAATTTTTAACATTTAAAGAGGATTTGAGGTATTTCATTCTATTTTCATTTATATCTTCATCAAAAATGAAAACAGAGGACCATATTTCACTATTTTCAATAGAGAATAACTAAATAATGAAATAAATATTGAGATAATATAAAGTAAGTTTTATTACTAGGTTAAAAATTCCAAATCCGCTCCAGCATATACATGATTTACATTACATGATTTTTGTTCATCTGGATAGTTATGGGTAATTTTATCCCCACATGTTATACTAATAAACACATTTCCTTCAAGTAGTTTCAGGCTATCTTGCTGCTATTTCATCCTAGAAAAATGAATTCCAGGTTCTTAACAAAACCTGTTTCTTGAATTTGATCTGCAAATACAGTCTGAAAAAATTATATACTGAGCTATGCAATTCTAATTGTCTATTCTGGGAACTAATCCTTATTCGTTACCAAATTACTCATCAACTGCCAAGGTAACCCTTTGGCAATCTGAGATTAAATGGAATGGAACTTTGAGGGATACTTAAATAAGAGTAATACTTTGCTGGTTTTAATTGCCACACCTACAAATGTTCCGATTTTGGGTTACAGCTTTGATTAGATGGTATTTTGTGCCATTTCTTGATGTTCATAGATAATTTTTAATCATGTGCATATGTTTCTTTTCTTTTTTGGATTTGTCATTAGCAAAAACATTTTTCATCTTTTTTTTACATGAATTTCAGCTTTTTCATGTAAATGCACACATAAGTTAAAAGACTGCTTTTCAATAATACATAAGACGATGCTGGGACCCTGAAGTCTGTAAAAATTATACATAATTGATGCCATCAGCATCAATCCAGCTTTTAAATAGCACATACCAAATCAATGACATCACATTTATGAAGAATTTTGAATGATGAATGTACACTACTGCTAATGCATGCTACCATCATGATATCTATTGAAAAGTTATGATTCATTGTGGATCTCTTCAAATGCCATGCTGGGCTAAATTAATGCAGATAATGTTTCCCCATGGAAGGAAATAACTTATAAAATTAAATTTTACTTCTCAATTTTAGAGCTGCTATTACAATATAAATTTGTATATATATGATTATATAACATAAAGCACCATGATTTCCGAAGATAATTAAAACAAAAGAGATAGCTTATCACAGCTTCAGTCTCAGGGTCCTTTAGCAGTCACAAATAAATACAGTCATACTCATAAATCTGTAACTTCCAGATTTGGTTGTATTCTCCCAAATGCTGTTTGTCATTAATATTACGTGTGCTATAAAGATGTCACCTTGAAATGCAAACACCATATTTAGAGTTGATTAAATGCAGTTTGTGCAATTCACCTATTCCCGAATTTGTATCTTAACTTCCATTGTTTACACAGTCATATCTTCCCACTTTAATTATATTTGTTTTACAACCTTATTTGTAACAAGTGGTTCCCACTTACACTTGAAAAGATGTTAGGGATAACTTCAGGCATTCATTTTATCTGGACAAAATATTCATTTTTTCTGACAGTTCTGCTGTTCTTGGATTTGCATCATCCTCTGCTTTGAAAAGGAGAGCTTTGCCTCTTGTCAGCCTCCTGATCAGAAAGTTCTTCCACAGTCTTCATGTGGATACTTCTGCAGGTTTTATTACCAGACTCTTGCTTTCTTTTAAGCTTGAAAAATGTTCCACTCTCTATTCCTTCTTCCTCCATTATACTCTTTCAAGCTACTCTGCTACTGAAGGTATTTGTCACAGGCATTGTTCAGTTGTTAACTACAGTAAGATCAATTCAGTATTCCAAAATGCAGAATTTAATTCTGTTCTGTGTATTCACACATAAACTATCAATTATCCACATTTTCAGACTGACAAATTAAAGCAACAATACTGAAAAAAACCCTTTCCAAAAATATATTACATGAAACTGAGGATTTTTTAAAGTTTATTTTCCACTTTCAATTACTTTATTACTCAGTGTGTTTGAAAATAATACCCAAGTAACATATTTTAGTTTGACGTTGCTTGTTTGTTTATGCTGAGTAGTTTATGGTGAATACAGAACAAAGAGGAAAATTGACTAGTCTGAAGCAAAGTAGTCCAGCCCATGTTTCAGTTCAAATATGAATAATAAATTGCACAGGGAATACCGTATTTTTCTACATCAGTCCATTCAGGTTTAGTATGTACTCTGTCATGTTATAACTGATTAGAAACACAGGCACTGAAAATTATTTTCGGTGTAATTGGTTCCCCTCCCATTGAAATAGTAGAGGAATATGCCTACAAAGGCCGAAGCTGAACTTGGTCTAATAGATTTCTCTGCTAAATAATAAAACAAGACACACAGGGGCCTTTCCCCGGTGGCATTCATATTGTGCTATATGAACCTTGACAAATATTCTCTATTTGAATCATCAGCTCACTTTTTTCATTTCTTAGGAAGTAGACATCAAATGACTTCTAAAATGACATAAAATGAAAAATAGAATGAAATAAACACTTCATCAAAATAAAGTTTTAATTCTTGATAAAATCAAGCCATCAGTGTTAGATCTAAGCAGAAGAATGTTGAGAGTTGTTATTATGAATTATATATCTTTTGAATACACTGGCATTAGTTTCTAAAAAATGTGTCATACTGTTACCACTAATGGTTAACAACGTTGTGTAACAGCTTGTGTAAATATATTGAAGTGAAATCTTTATTCAATATGTTTAAGACAGTGTTAGTTTCCTATGGAATAGAAGCTATTTGTGTTTTCAGGACAGTGAATAATATTGTCCAAGCTTTTATCATATTAGCATTGAGGCTGACAGTTGTTACCAGATCCTCATGGTTTTAATTTTTTAACTATAGTTTATCCTGAGCAAAAAGCAGCTAATGGCTATCCAGAAGAAACATTAATTATGAATCTTTGGCCAGCAGCAACGATCCAGATGCAGCAAAGATGCTTAGGCAGCTGTGACAAAACAACCCTTTGTGAAAGGGTGACATGACTGTGATAAGCTCTGCCTTATGTATTAAAGTTGATCCCTCACTAAGCATCATCATAGTTGTATCCTCAATATTTTTATCTAATTAATGCCTATAGTATTCTAGCTGCTAGCTTGCCAAAGCACCTACAGATACATAACCCACTTTTGAAAACTACTCAACCAAACATAATTGTTAATAATATATAGTGTCATTCTCTGCAAAATGCTAGATGTTCTACATAGACACTCATGATATCTATCATAGTTTTGGCATACACCCCATTTTCTCTCATTTTTTTGGTCATTGGAAGTGAGCAGAATATTTAGATCCTGTAGGCTTCTTTGGTCCTCTTTGATAAAGCGGAGAGGAGATACACTATAGATTATGTGGCAATTAATATTTTACTCACAGCAGAGACAGTAACCTCAGCCACTTGTTTCCTGGGGGCAATTGGAAAATTCTGAAGGCTGACTTTTCCTAAACTTGTTTCCAAATGTAAAAGTCACATAGAAAAGAAGCATATATTTGTGAAATAAATTAGGTATAATGAAAGAAATTATTCAAATAGATGTTGTGTTGTATGAAGTTTGTTTGTTTGAGCTTTTTAATACCTGAAAATTGTCTAATGTGATTATTTCCATAATGTAATTCCACAACTAATTGGAAGAGGCTTAGTAAGTACAATACTGAGATCTCAATTTTGTTTTTTAATTAGTATAGCATATACAAGCTAATTAAAGTGTTTTCTATGGGTTTTTAAACTTAGTTTTAATTGCCAGATTATTGTTTTAAAATGGAAGTGGGGTTTATCACAGTTCTCAATAACAGCAGTGTAGAGCAAATAGTTCAAGCAGAAAGTGATTAACAGTTAAGCAAATTCTACTCTGGGTCTAGAAGTCACCAGGAATCAGAAGTATTTTAAATAAAATTGCTTGTAGAACACAGAGGTGGTTTTTTTTTTCTTTATTGAGCATTGCCACATAGAAGTTACAGATGAAGCCTTGAAGTAGTGTATGCACCAAAACATTAAACCTGGTGAATTAGAGATCTGAACACCTATTCCTTCATGTGGAAAAGGAGCAGACCATCACTTATAGGAATCTATATAAAAATTCAGATCTCCTAGCTTTGCTGCTGGAAAATACATAATTAACTTCCACTCTATTTCTGGTATGCATAAAAATTAATTTAATATTCTGCTTCAGATGTGTAGAAATATTTTTGTGCCAGTATTTTACAAGCAGCATTTTCGGAAATCCAAATGTATCACCACCTTATCAAGATTATTTTGAAACAGAATATTGATGTCCTTCTAGTGGACTTACAGTGTTTATATCAGCCACATAATATTTATGTAAAATCTCCACTGCTCAGAAATGGAATGCTTCTTTTTCCTTCTTGCTGTGGGCAGTGTAGTAGTACAGAATGATTTCTGAGCTTGCTCCGACTTCTGAATTAAGCAGCTCTGCTACTGTAAGCAGGCCAGGCTTAATTAGCTGTGTTGTGCTGTATTGCTATTTTGTTTTTTGTATGTGTGAGACAGCTGGTCTCCACATCATGTTTTTGAAGTTTTATAATAATATATGGGGGAGTCCAAGGTTTATTGGTTTAGAAAAAAAATACAGAAGCTAAAAATGACTGTCCATCTAGTCCTTTGAGTACTCACTGGGGAATGAAAAGTTACATACCAGCATTAAATATCTAATTGATAAGATACAAAACCACACCAGTATGCACTAGAATGTGCTTTTACCCACTCCTATACTACTACCTTAAAGCAGCAGCTTATAAAGTTCTCATGTCATTTTTCCTCCTGTTCTTTTGGTTTGGTTTTTTGTATGTGTTGGGGGGGGGGGGGGGGTTGCTTGGGTTTTTTTGAGTTTTTGAGGGGTTTTTTTGGGTTTTTTGGTTTGCTTTTTTTTTCCTGCTAGGAGGGTCAATCATGTGTGTGGCAAGATAGAGTTTCAATATGACAAGTGATAGAGTTTCAATATGTGATAGAGTTTCAATATGACAANCTGTGTGGCAAGATAGAGTTTCAATATGACAAGTGATAGAGTTTCAATATGTGATAGAGTTTCAATATGACAAGTAACAGATACCCCAAACTCCAGAGTACTCCAAAGCCTTATGGCTAGGACTGTCTTTCTCATAAGAAATATGAATATCTGTGCAATTTAGAGTAAGCTGAATTATTTCAGTCTGCATTTTTCTTACTGTTTCAACCATGGAATCAAATTAAATGAGCCATGATCTGTGCAGGAGCGTTTGTGATCTATGAAACTGTATAATCCTCAGGAATGTTCAGTTTAGAATTAGATGAAAGGTTTCATGGTGGTTTGCAAGATATCTGATGACTCACCAAGTTCTGCAATCCTCAGTATTTAGAGGTGGATAACCCAGATTGAGGTATAAAGGTTTGGGACCTAAGAGAATGTCTCCAGTCTTGTCCATTTGATAGACTGGAGCATACCCAGATCTTTACAGAAACATCACAGGTGACTGCAATCTGTTGCCTTGCGTTGCTCTCTAAACTCTTGGATACTAGCTCAGGTCTGTTGAAGTCTTCCCATTCACTCTGGAGCAAAATTCCCTATATCCTGGTTCCAAGTCCTAGTTTTGTACCCCAGAAAACATTCACACTTTTTATTGACCTGGCAATTCCCCACTTAGAATTAACTTCAGGTAACCTTAGACATGGGCAGTACAACTGTCTATATGACCTTAGAAGCACTTTATATTCAGTAAATTGAAAAAGGTACAAATCATCCAACCTACTTCAAATGTTTGCCTTAGTTTAAGAGGAATCATATTATGAAAGCACTTCTGTTTTTTCCATTGCCTTTGAGGAAGTTTAGATTAATTTGCATTGTGCACAACAGCCTTTAATTGGATGTACGCCATCCTCTATTTCCATTAAGTACTGAAAACACCCAGAGGTGTTTACTTGGTTTACAAGACTAGGAGCTATATAAGACAAGGTATACAGATGCTAA
Organism: Climacteris rufus; assembly: GCA_013398175.1. Lineage (NCBI taxonomy): Eukaryota > Metazoa > Chordata > Aves > Passeriformes > Climacteridae > Climacteris > Climacteris rufus. The sequence continues at coordinate 78,239 of VZRZ01005889.1, forward strand.
TCAATGAGGTCAAATAAAAATATGTTGAATATGTATTGTATATTCATATTAAGGAAAATCTGAAATATTGCGGACAGCTGTAGGATGCAGTGAGCTATAAAACTCTGTATATGCTCCAGGCTAAGCAAAGGCTTGTGCTGTGCAAATAAGAAAATGGAAACCTACATGGTGATATGGGGGTTAAATCTTTATATTAAAAAATAGCCCATTGCCTTAGGTAGGGTAACTCAGGCATGAAGTCCATGGAATTACATTACGTGCCAGGGCATTATTCAATTATTAGAATAGAGCACCAAAATATGAGTTGTCACAAAATTATCCAAGGACCCCTACTGATGTCCTGTATGGAATGGATCATGTCAATGTGGGCAGTATTTTGGCACCAGAGAAAAGGCAATATAGTGGTCTGTGTTTAGTCTGAGTCCATGTAGTTCAGTATCAAAACTGCTTTCTTCCATTGTCATAGATTTTGTTTTGGAATTATGTATTTCATTACAGATTTTAATTTCCTCTCATTTATCTAATTTAACAAAAGATGTTAAGAGAGGTACTTATTAATAACTCTTTTTTTTCCGCTCTACAATGTTTTGTAAAAATTGTTTTCTGCAAAATTGTACTCAGGAGTGAAGAGATATCAATAATTATGAATTAATTTACATAGAAATAGGCTAATTATTATGTTGACTGATTTAAAATATTCATTGTTTAAAATTTTAAACTCTGGCTTTTATTTTAAGGAGATTTTTATTGCTTTATAGAGTGTCCCATAGCATCATCTCTAATTGGCTTTGGAGTTCCTAAAACTTGGACACAGATGTTTCTTATTATTTTAACAAGAGATAAAAGCTCTTTCTGTAACACATGTTGCTTTTCAATTTATTTTAGAAAGGTTAAGGGGAATCCCTTTGGTGCCACCTATCTGCAGATAAAAAAGGAGAGAGAATTTGGTAAATCAAATATTACTTTATTCTTTTATCAAATTACCTATACTATTTTTTCCCTTCAGTCTCCAGTATTTCCAATTAATGTAATGATTCCATAATTGCTTTGTTTTAAAATCACAGATTAATATTTGGAAAAAGCTGCAGTAGTTCATCACATCTCTGAAACATTCCTGCATACAGCAAAATACACTGTGTCCGTTACATACTTACATCAGCTATTTCATGTGAAAAGAACAGTAAGACCTTAGGAGAACATTATCTTGATTCCTTGGGATTTTCATTACTATGGGATAAAAATTCCAGACATTGGTGTTTGTAGTTTAAAAGTCATCTATTTGAAAGATGTACAGCATGTGTGTGATGTAACTTGAGTTGTCTGGAAGGATCCAGATGGTGTGGGGAGCTGGCTGATGTGGTGGCCTGCCAGAGAAGGCTTTGCTCCATTGCTTCAGACTGGGGTGATGCAGAGGGAGGGATGGGAGGCAAAAACTGAAAGACAAAAACAAGTTAAGTTAAATGCACTTCATGCCACATATCCGGGGTCAAGACTGAGTTAGGCCTTTTTTTTTTCAGGTATGCTTCAGTTATATTATCATGGCATGTTGTTAATATGCTGTAATTAAATGCAGTGCCACTACTTTCTATTGAAACACTGTAAATAATTGCACATAAAATCCATATAACAAGACTGAGTTTCAACATTGTCTCAGGAAACTTTGAAATTACAAAGTAAAAGTACCCTTAGTTTGTTCCTTCTGCAAATTTTCACTTTAGGGGTACTGTTAGAAATTTGATTTTGCTCATGTCTGGCTTTTACTATAAGGTTACTATAAGGTGTAATGGCTCTACTTTGTAACTAGTGTCTCTTTTAAACTGTTTTATCTGGAAAAAAACCCTCTTTATTATCTGACAGCAATATTGTGGGTTTTTTAAATAATGAATGGTTGGTCTTAAATGCTTTGAGACATCTATAATTATACCTTAAAATAATTAAATGATTCAGTATCTGTAAGACAGATGGCTGTACCACAGAAACCAGCCTCACAATTGGCACTAATTAGCACCCTTGTTGGAATCTCAGCAGTGGCCAAAATATTACACGGGTATCAAAACTAAATTACTCAGCCAGAGAGAGTTTGTCCAAGTTGATATATTGATAAGAGATTGTGAATGCCTTAATTGCATGTATGCTTGCTTATAATTATTTTCTGAAAGCAAATAGGTGACTTCAGACTCCTGTAAAGATAAATATTGTATTTCCTATTAAGCTAAAATTAAAGTGTTCAGTGTTTATAAGAACTGAGAGAATGCATTCTAGAAGATAACAATTACAAAATCACTGTGAAAATATACCTATGACATTTCTTTCTAACCATGCCCATATACAGTAATTTCTGGAGGTTAGTTCCAGATCTTACAGCTTTATAGTACTTATTTCTTCATGTAAAAGACTTGGTTTTTAAAAATTAAGAAACACATACACATATCAAATACTATAGCATAGTGCCTTATGAAATGTGTTTGTTAAAAAAATGCATGCAAGAACCTTATTAGCTGTCAAAAAAAAAATCCAGAAATACTTGCCATCTTTTTCAATTTTATGTCGGGCAGCTGATCTGCATAGAGAACAAAAACAGTAAGATGAAGGGTAATGGCTGCAATCTGAAAATGAAATTCTTTCCAGAAAGACCTTGACACAACAGACTATGATAACACCCTAGTGATACATAAATTACATGAATATATAAAATCGGAAGGAATTTAGGACATTAGTTCAGAAATAAACTTTTAATTAAAAGATATGAATGCTTTTAACTTCTTATAACTATGAAATAAATTATAAAATGCCTACTCAATCAACACAACCTTAAAATAAAACTACCCTCATTCCATTTTACATCTTAGCTTATATGTAGTTAGGGGTGAGAGGAAGGGGAGCAAGCAGGGAGAGACAGGTTCAGTGGACTTTAATTCTGCTGTGATGTTGTTGTAGTACACAACAAAAGAAAAACTTCTAAAAGAAGACTCAGTTACTCATTTCTCTTTTAAGCATTTCTGTTCTTTTCTTGAAATACCTGGGTTAGCTCTACTAAATGCTTTGGACACTGTATTTGTCCCTCTTCACTTGTCACCTTTCCTTAGTGTCTAACAAAACTCTCAACTTCTAGTGTAGGCAAACGCATGAGTTTTGGGGGTTTTTGCCTTTAGTATTTCTGATTTAAAAAAATTCCATTCTTACCAATATTTTTCTCAGATTATTTTCACTTATAAGAAAATTTTTACAATGAAAAGGGTTCATAATAACTAGATTGTCTATGGAAGGTGCTCAGTTGTCATGTCTGGAGTGGCAGTACTGTAACTTGGCCAGCAGAAAATCCATGGTGGTGCCATTTTAATAGGGTTTTTTTTCCAGCCCTTTCATGAATGAGAGAATAATTCAGTTTCATTTCTGGTAAACGAGATGACAGCTTTTCCTTGTGTAGATAACTAATGACTTATTTGTAGGGGGATGTTAATTCCAGATAGTGGGTCAATGTTCTCTTACTGACTGTCTTTGAGGATGCTGTTAGTATAACAGTAAATGTGGAACAGTCTACTTAATTTTTAGGATTTGAAAGAGAAGGAAACAACTTTGCCAAGGGCCTTTTAAGAACACTAATGATATAATTATGCTACCTAGTTTAGTCACTGAACTCATGAAGTTCTGTAATCTAGGGGCTTGGCTGATCCCTTTTCATTGAGAGAGGTAGAAAAGAGTTCAGAGCTCCTACTTTTGCCTGCTGACTAATGCACTGACTCTCAATTAGTCTTTGAAGATGCCTGCTTCTCTTGCTTTATTAATTTGGGTTTCAGGTGTGCTAATGCCTTATTAGCAACATTCACAAAGGGGTTAGCACACAACTGCTAGCAAATTGTAATTCACATAAGAACTCCTACTTTGCACAAACCTCCCAATGCAGACTACCTCTAAGAAGAAGACTGTCATCATTATTTCCACGCTAATAGACTAGTGAATGGCAACCAGAGGCAACTTGCAGTCCATATTCAGTATATTTTAAAACCAACAATAATGCTTTTGTTGTTGTTGTTGGGTTTTGTTTGTTCGTTTGTTTTTGTTGTTGTTGTTGTGTTGTGGTTTTTTGTTTGTTTGTTTGTTTGTTTGTTTTCCGAGTCAAGGCTTAATCTATTCAAAATGTCCAGACTTTGTCCATGGAACTTTAAAGACTGAATGAGGGTCTAAAAGTCCCAACAAAATCATGACAACCCCCCCCTGACAACTGCTAAGTACACAGAAACTACCTGAAGCTTAGGAAGTCCCTGAGCTACTGTTGGAAGCTAAAAGGGTATGAGTTAAGTTTTAACGTGGAATGTTTGCTCTGTTTCTACAATTCTCCCAAAATATCTCTTACTGACCACTCTAGCCAGAATACTGAAGTAGTGGGTGCTTGATCTGATCCTGCAGTTTGTCTATGTTAGCTAAGATGGCTATGAGAGAAGGGTGGGAAGAGTTGTCTGGTTTTAACATTTTGACTTGAAAAATGTTGCCCACATACTTGTACCAATAAAAACTGCAGTAAGAGTGCAATCACCTCCATGCGCAACCAGAATTTATTTTGATGTTTTCACTACTGGTTTACTTCTACACTTAGATGAAGGCAGGTCTCTACTTAAGGTGTATCAGTGCAGTGGGTATATCAGAAGTTGCTACTCAAGCCATAATAATACAAGAAAAAAAAAAAACCAATAAGTAAGAAGATTTATTTATTATAGTACTCATATGCTGCTGAGCTTCCATGGTATTGTTATTAATGATGTTAGGAAACTTAGTTTTGGGTAGGTATCTTTTAAAATTACTGTTTCCAATTAAATGTAGAAGATAAAAATAGATTGCAAAAGGTATGTGATATATACAGTATATACTCTTTTAACTAAAACAAAAAGAATGGAAAAGCAGTGCTGTGGAAAGAGATTGGGGGATCCTGGTTGACACAACGTTAAATATGAGTCAGCAGTACCCTGGCAGCTAGGAGGGTCAATCATGTCCTGGGGGGCATCAGGCACAGCATCACCAGCCAGGCAAGGGAGGGGATTGTCCTGCTCTGCTCTGCACTGGGGTGGCCTCACCTTGAATTTTGTGTGCAGTTTTGGGTACTACAATATAAGAAAGACATTAAACTATTAGAGAGTGTCCAAAGGAGAGCAACAAAGGTGGTGGAGGGCCTTGAGGGGCAGCCATGTGAGGAGTGGCTGAGGTCACTTGGTTTGTTCAGCCTGGAGAAGAGGAGACTGAGGGGAGACCTCATTGCAGTTACAACTTCCTTGTGAGGGGAAGAGGAGGGACAGGCACTGATCACTGTGTCATGACCAGTGACAGGACTCCAGGGAATGGCCTGAAGCTGTGTCAGGGCAGATTTAGGTTGGATATTAGAAAAAGGTTCTTCACCCAGAGGGTGATTGGGCACTGGATCAGGCTCCCCAGAGACATGGTCACAGCCCCAAGCCTGACAGAGTTCAAGGAGCTTTTGGACAATAGTTTTGGGCACATGGTGTGACTCTTGGGGCTGTCCTGTGCAGGACCAAGAGTCAGACTCGATGATCCTTGTGGGTCCCTTTCAACTCAGCATATTCTGTGATTCCATGAAAATTACATGGTATATAGAATACACATACATAAATAAAGTCAAAGATACCTTCCTCGATGTGCAGGGATTGTCTCAACACCACCAATGAAATCAGGGGTTCTAGGTTAGGGACTGCTTAATATTTCCTCAGAAATTCTTCAGTAATGTGAATGAATGTAACAGAAATCCTTAATCTTATGCAATTAGTTCTTTCTATTCACTTTCAGTGCAAATTCAAGGGCTTGATTTCAACTGTAGTCTGGGGGTAGATTACATGTATTAAATAAAGTAACATGGGAACCTTATGCTGCGATCCTTTGCCATATGTTTCATGGCTTATTACAGCTCTGGAAGTGGTAGGGTAGATCAGTGATTGAATGATGATCCAAACATGCTACTGAAAGGAGAACCTGGAGCTTAGAGCTTTGTTGTCTGCTCTGGAATTCACATTCCACTGCTTCCAACTGAGATTTGCTCGTTCGTGAAATGCCTCAGGAATCTGTGAGAGGCTAAGCCAGTAGGTGCTTCTCAGCATGGTGTGATTTAGCAGATGAAAAGTGTATGGAATATAGTTTTACTTTAACAGTTTCTACAGCAATCATTTTCCTGTGGTGTTCAATTATGTGTTTCACAGTAGCAAGTATCTCCACTTTCTGTTTATTCTCCTTGCTTGGAGACTGTCTGCACACAGATTTTTTCCCTGAACTAGAAAAAGATAACGCACAATGCTGACCACTATAAATCTATAAATTTTTATACAAAACCTGAGTTTGCGTCATGGCTCTGCAGACTTACAGATATGGGAGGACTTCTCAGCCTTTTTTCCTTGCAGCCTTCTGTATTCTCTCAGAACTCTACATTTTAGCACCATATTGGAAAGCATAAAAGACAGGTTTTTCCAGATCATATGTTGACAACAATGTTACTGATGAAGGATGAGAGAATGATCAACTGAATTTCCTTTGAACTAGGAACAATCAAACTTTCATCAAAGTTTCAGTAAAACATTAGTTTCTGCAGTGTAAAAAGATAAACAGAATGGTTTTAGAGAAATTGTTCCATTCATATTAAAATAGAGTTAAACAATGTTTCTGGGGCCATTTATTTTAACTTGTTACTTGAGTTGAAAGATAAATACTTTAAAAGTTCTCCTTAGTATTTGAAGAGATGATATGGCATGATTCGTAACTAAAAAGAAAAATATCAGAGAAAGTTGTGAGCAGTAGAAGTGCTACATTGACTGCTCTGGGTTAGCCCTGACTGGCAGGTGCATCCCACCCAGACACTGACTCACCTCTCCCCACAGTGCAATTAGGGAGACGATCAGAAAGATAAAAACAGTTTAATAGGTAAAGCAAAAGCTGTACACACAAGCAAATCGGTACGAGGGATTCCTTCACTGCTTCCCATCTGTAGGCAGGTGCCCAGGAAAACAAGGCTCCATCGTGTAACCATTACTCAAGAAAACAAATGTCTTAACTTAGAATGCCTTAGAACATCTTCATTTCTTCCTCATCCCCACTCCTCTCTTCCTCCCCTTATGTACTGAGCAGGACACCTGTCTTGGGTTATATGAAAAGTGTAACCAAAGGAATGTACTCTATTACCATTTCCATCGTCTTTTGATGAAGCCACTAATGATGGGTCGTTCACACAGCTGACTACCGCACCCCACACCCTCCAAGAGTGCAAACTGGGCATTAGATAAGATAAGAGGCATTCTAAGTCTCTTATCTTCAAGGACTCAACCCTGATAACATCTTCTAAGGAGAAGCAGCAACTCTGTCCACCAATGGGCCATCATCCCATTGTGATATGCTCCACCCCAAAAAGAAAAGACTGAGCATCCTACCCAGATAAAAGGACTGGAAGAAACAGCACAAGACATGGATCTCTGGATCTCCACCGATCACGAGAGAGGAGCTCCACAACTACATCTATCGCTCCAGCAGAACTGCAACCACTACATAATTGGACTGGTACTAGGCTGTATCATTATCTCCTCAATTCAGTCTGGTATTTCTCTGTATTACTGCTTTTAATTTTCTCCTAATAAATTGTATCTCTGACTTGGAATCTCTCAATATTTTTCTGTGGGGTTAATTCTTCCACTGGTTTGTTTCCAAGCCAGTTCAACACCATATGGTGTTATATGGTCTGGGTCAGCTGGGGTCACTTGTCCCAGATGTGTCTCCTCCCAGCTTCTCTTGTGCACTCCCAAACTCCTTGCTGGTGGGCTGGGGTGAGAAACAGAAAAGGTCTTGACTCTGGATAAGCACTGCTCAACAATAGTTAAGATATCCCTGTGTTATCAACACTGTTCTCAGCACAAATCCAAAGCTCAGCACCATACAAGCTGCTCTGAAAAAAACAAATCTACGCCAGCAAAAACCAGTACACTGATATTTATATTTCAATCTCCATAATAGTCAAACCAAAGCTTGTGATGCTGACAAATATATTTTTTAATGCCAAGTAAATACTATATTGTAAATTTATAGTGGTGAATAAGAAGATGACAGTCATAAAATGGGAACCTTTTAGATTTTACTGCTCTAGGCAAACAAAAATTAGTTCAGTCTTGCAATACATAGACATTAAATAATTTTGTATTTAGATTTTCTTGCCTGAGGCAACTACCTATATGTTAAATTTGGTCTGTGATCAACGGTCACAGACCTAGCAGTAGTCTTTCTTTTTTTATACCAAAGTCAGTTATTTAAATATTACAGAAAAAAATGAAATAGAATGAAATAAAACATACAGAAGAACAAATTTTTTTATATATGCAGGTGTAGATATAGATTGCTTTTGGCAATTTGATTGCAGTTTTCTGATGTTGATAACTGGACAGTTAGAATGCTGAATACATATTTCTGTTGTGTGTCATTAAATAAGTAGGATGCTCGTCAGACCATCTCAAATAATTTTGCATTAATAAAACTTAGTACTTTAACAGAAAGCAAACAGCTTAAAAGCAAGAATACAAAATATTATGTATTTTGGCAATGCTATTTCTTCTATGGAAATAAGAGAAATCTGATGCACTTTCTCTTTCAAGCTTGACTCTCTTATTCAGCTTGTATAAAGAAAATACATCTCCAGCCAAAATTACACATGTAGGGGCTGTGTTTTGGAAAAGCCTGCTGTACTTAGCTTGGAACAGTTCTCTGGAGTATTGCATGACATTTAAGAAAGTTTTATGCCTTATAAGAAGTGTATAAGATAACATCAACCTTAGGTAGCTAAGTGCCAAAGCATGATCAGGCTGCTGTATGAGCCAAGTGACTTGTCAGAGGGATGCAGTGTTTTTCTTTCCCCCAGGCTGCCCTGTTGTCCCTGGGAAATGAAACACCAGCCTCCTGCCTAGAACCTTAGCTCTCAAGAAGAGGTGCAGTTAATGAATCTTCACTATACTTAGATGGGAGGTGAAGAGAGAGTTTAGTTAAAAAAAAAATAAAGCCTTCTCAAGTTCCATAATGATATATAATGTGGCTTTTAGTAGTACAACAGCTTATTCATTCAATATGTCAACTATAAGTTTTGACAGTATGATCATAAATGAAACTACTGCATGGAACGCTTACAATAATCTATAGCATATTGTTAGAAAATTTACCTGCACTAATGTATATTTCTCTGTTAAGAATATACAAATTTGGAACAGTTTTGGTATACACTTGTCACAAAGCTCTGATCGAAAGCATTGCTGTGGTCCTCACACATGACTACCCATTTAAAACCAGCTGTGAAGCCTGTCATTACCTCTCCTGAACACACTTTCCAAAAGTTGACGTGCTGTACTGCAATTCATACTGCAATGACAGTAAGAATGGTTGTACATTTTAAAGTAATGATTGTATTTTAATGATTTCTTTCTCTATTGTTTCCACTTAGTACTTGATAGATTTACCAAGCTCTTGTAAAAATTGAATAAGGGACCCTTAATAACCATTCCCAATGTATATGTATGTATGAAATTTATTAAAAATGCAGTATTTGCCACAGGATGTCTAATTAGGTTATAAACATTAATTTTTCAGTGTGGCTTAGTACAGAAAATGATCATGAATTCACTTTGGTCATTATTTTGTACTCTATCACCCAATCATATTAATAAGAGTTCATATTAGGAACTACATTATTATTTCAAGCAACACATGGAGTATTGTTATTCTGATGTGACAGTCAATTTAGCATTAATAATAGAACTTAAGTTCTGCAGCTTTTTATGCCCTTCTGCCTGAACCCAGTGATTGGCATATTTAATGTAATCTTACGCTGTGGCATGGTTGACCATTGGGAATATTTTTAGCCTCAGCCATCCAATTAAGTGTAGGGGAGCTGGGATCAAAATCCACCACGGCCCTTATTTGGAATTAACTACAGCAGTATTAGAAAAATCATCTGAAGAAAATTACTTTCTACCATATAAGAATTACTGTCTAACTATTGGAAAAAAAATTGCTAAATTTAGCTTTTCTCTTTAGCAATTTTCCTTGGAAATGTAGCAAAGAACAGGAATCCTATAAGTACGAGGCCACTGGAACTGCAGGTATACATAGAGCAATATTTACCTACAGAAAAATGTTCTCCTGCTCAGGCTTCTGCTGTTTGCCTGAATAAGGCTCTCATAACCCCAGCAGAGCAGAGCTGCCAAGGTGTCCTATTGAACTGAGCAGATAGAGTGAGCAGCCTCCTGGGAACTCGAAACCATTGTTCAGTGTCAGAGACAGAGCAGAGACTCTGAGCTGTTAGTAAATGGAGTGCTTTTATAAAGATAGCTAATTTATAAAAGACTTGTGTTAATTTGCTGTTTATCTTGAGTTATTATGATTTTATGCACCATTATCCTTTTTTACATTTGTTTAAATATCTGGTATCTGCTAACACATGGTGTTTCAGTCCTTAGGGGAATGCTTGCAACTGGAGCTATTTTCTTCTCTGCTTTGTAAATCCTTTGATGTATCCACTGAGAAAAGTTTAATGTTCTGATTTACAAATGAATGATATGGCATGGTCACTTCTGGTTCTGTTAGGTTGTGGGAAAGTACAGTATTGCTTGGGGTGCCCCTAGGGAATTGTGTGAGCAGGAATGTATCCTTAGATTGAAAGACCGACAAAAATTACTGTTTTGACTGAAAGAAGATGAGAAGCTCTTTATTGAGCTCCATGAAACCAAACTCCTAAAAATGAGTTTGGTATATGGAGAGATGACACATAAAGCTTTAACTTTAGTGTAAATACAATGATTCAATTTATCTTTGTCTACATACAATATCTGTATATTTTCTTATATCTAGGCTCTGTGGAATGGAAAAACTAAGGTGTGGAGTATGATGACAGCAACATAAGATTTGCTTTGTACTACAGGTCACTTGTGCTCAAGGCTTTTAATCTGGTTCACATGAAGGATCATTAAAGCAATACTCTTCTAGCTGCTGGCAGCACTGAAAATCATTTTATACAGCTATGCTTGCAGCAAAGTTCATATACGGTCTAAGAGGGGAAAGCAAGACTGATAGGAATGAGAAGACTGAAAATGAAAAACATATAAAAGGAAGAAACAACCTAGGGATGTAGGGGAGTGAAAGGTGGAAAATATTCAGCCTTGAAGGCTGGTGAAGGAGTTTGAAAGAGTATGGGAGGAGGAAGAAAAATAGAAGGGCAGAATGAGAAATGCAGATATTCAACCTGAGATTAAAGAGACTGACAGAATTTTGGATATAGAAAGGAACATAATTCAACTTTATATGGGCACGTTGGGCACAGGACAATTTGTTTTTTGAGTCTACATGGGATATGACTGTAAATTTGTCTGTAGAAATGTACGTTTTTAATAGATCTTAGTTTTTTTTGAGTCTATGAGTGTTGCTTCTTGATGTCATTTCACTTAGAATTTCCTTAAACGTTATCTGGTACCAGACTTAGCTTAATTTGAGTAATCTCTGTGAACAGCAGAATAACAGATTTAGGTGAAACATTAACATTTTCAATAAGAATGGTGATTTCTATTTTTCATCTTACCATACTTTAGCAAGGAGAGTGATACATGTCCTACTTTAGTGAGCTAAATTTTGTTGTCATTCTTGTCTGTATTCTTTCCCTTAATCTTTTGTGTATTCTTCTTGTAAAAAAAAAAATCAAATGTTGTTAAAATGAATGGACCATTTAGTAAAATAAGTCATATTGAAGTAGGGAACCATGCTCTTTAAAAAACAAAAAGGGAAAAATGCAGAATGTATTAGGGAAAATGTTTGGTTACCATTCATATTCCTTTCCATAGAGTTATCTGGTAAAATGTTCTCTCCCATCCTGAGATAAAATATTTATTTTAGAAAGCTGAAAAAAACCCTGAAGAACAGTGTGCCAGGGAACTGCTTTACTAAATTATCAGTGATGGGCATACAGAAGTCACTAAACATGACGGACAGTATTTAGACCAATCGGTGTTTGAAAAGTGTAACTGAGAGTAAATATACAGCTTTAATATCTGTTCTGTAACTCAGTAATTACTCTTAAAGTGATCCTCTTTGTATAGATAATTGGTAGATATAGAATGAAATGTCTGAGCTTATTTTCCTGTGTGTTGAAGAGATGTATAGGAAAAAGGGCAAAATAGTGAATAAGCTGCAAATTTAGTGAAACTTGGTTTCACATGCAAAGTTATGTGACTCAACAGAGAAAGAGCTGCTCTGCTTCTGCTCAGTTTTCTTTCCAATCTGAAGAAACCCAGTGTAGGACAAGATGTTGCAGCGTGTGTGCCATGTTGTGTGGTCCAAGGATGACTGACAGCGGCACTGTGCCAGTTCTTCCCCAGAAAACAACATGCCCAGGCTGTGGCAAAGTGCAGTGGTGTAGGCAAGATACCAGGGTGCAACATCAGCATGGCTGTGCACACTCCTGGATGTGCTTAAGGATCTTGCTGCCTTGTGAGCAAATGAATGGAAGAAAAGTGGATCCTAGTTCTTCTTGGGGCTCATTATAAGTTGATGTCAGGAACAGGCTTTTCTAACTGTGTGGATATGGCCAATATTCTGGGGTGGAAAAAAGTGTATAAAATTCCCTGGAATTATCCAGCTGCTTTGCAACAGATAAATGGAAAAAATTAAATACAATTTTTTTATTTAACACAATACGTATATTAAGTTAGTACACCATGATGTTTTATGTAATCTTTATTTCTAAACTCAAGTGTCTCAACAGAGCAGTATGATGATTTCCACAGACCAGTATCTCTGTTTAATTACTATTTAATCACAATCATTACTGGCTGGCAGGTATTTTTAAATAATTTCTGAGTAAATCGTTTGCATTTTGAACACAGTTTCATCAACCAGTAAACTAACTTCATAAATCCAAACTGAACCCACCAGAATCTTTTACTGCATACAGCAGAATATACTAATTAGTAAATGGGCAGCATGTGAGGAATAGGTGGCTGAAATTACTGGGTAATTTCGGTTGTCATCACTAAAGGTTGAGCTACAAGTCTACTCTTATATATGCTAGGCCTGACTAGTTTAATATTTAAACTTCCTGCAAGGTACAGTATCAAATTACCTTGCAGTGAAAGAACATTGAAATACCTTCTAGTATATTTTCATATATTTTTAGTAGGACATGATGCCAGTTCAGTTCTTCATGATGTTAAAAATATTAAAAAAGCTGCAATACCTTAGTGCACTGCTGTGTCTGAATTATTCATCTGCAAGCCAATTTCTCTTAAAATCTTAGAATTCGGCAAGAAATATATAGCTCAGAAAAAATTACTAGGATATGAGGCTAATGTCAACAGCGGGTGCTGCAATGCATTAATTTTATGTACTGTATTATCTTTTTCCTGCCTAATGCCTATCATTCCCATTAACTTGATCATAATCCAGAAAATGCACTCCTCAGTTTTCCAAGCTGATTCTTTGGGATTAAGAGTATGTACAATGCGGAAGCTTCAATTGCAGCAGTTTTCTTTTAAAAGGCAGGTAGAAAAGGTGTTAATGATTCTCCACTTTCATTCATCTCACTTTAGTTGAACTAAAAATTCAATATTTAGTAAAGCTACCCCTCTGCATTCTTTGTATGGCTCAACATAGTAGAAAGGAAGTCATCAGGTCAAATTTGATATATTTAAAACAGTAATAAATCATAAAGCAACACCACAAGAGGCAACAAAGGCTTTTCCCCTTAACTGCTGGTAACTTTAAACAACAAGCTATATTTGATACCGTGAGTGTTGTTTGAAATAATAAATAATGGAATTGTTTTTGTGGAGTCTCTGACATATTATGAAATTGTGAGTTGACATCTTCCCTTTCTTAATATAATTAAAAATATTCAATGATTATAATAAAGTTCTGACAAATGGCAATTAGATGAAATTGCTGTGCGATTCCCTGAACTAATTTAGCAAGCTCTTCTTTAACAATACTTAGCCAGGCATGAACTGCATGTAAACACAGCAACTGCAGTACTGCTTGTAAGGATAGAAAACTGGTAATTTCCAGTGGCCCTATCTTTGTAGCATAAATCAATGGTCATTATATAAGCACCTGACCAATACAAACAAAATGGATGTGAATGAATCTCATCTTTTTCCTGCAGAGTGATACATCTTGAACATGAGAAGCAAGAACTGCCAACAGCTCATTTAAGAAGTCATCATTGAGTACTATGGAAATTGTTTGAATTCTGTCACACAGAGGATAGAATAAAGTGTTTTTCATATCCCGTGGAGTGCACACATCATTAGTTTCTGAATATCAAAAAAGAGAGCACAACAGCCACTGCTATACTATCAGTTGGTTCAGGCTTCTTAGTGGTTGAATATAGCATAGTTTATGGATACACAACTGAGTTGTGAAACCATATCAAGGCTTGAGCGCCTGAACCTCCTGCAGGGTAAGATGCTGTGTGTTAAGCAGCATCTGCATAAAAAGTTTTCAGGGTCAAAATTAGTTATCTACTTAGATTCCATGTGCTCCTCTGCTAGACATGGAGTTTTATATCTGTTGCTTTTCTGCAGATGATTAAATACCATTTTCAAAAGTGATGTTGAGACTTAAATTTCCACATCCCATTTACCTTTCTGGGGACAGCAGTACTAAAGCTAATACTAATACTAATGCAAATGCTAATGCTAATGCTAATGTTAATGCTAATACTAGGATCAAAGGCTGTTGTGACAGCTATAAATGGCTATAAAAACACATAAAGACATATATAATGTCCTTGCAATTTTGCTTTCAGTGGCTGAAGTCCAAAATTGCTTAGTTTCTTTCACATTTCGCCTTTCCAGGTTACATTTGCATTCATTTTACCAAAATACATTGATATATCATTCCCAAGGCATTTTCAGCAGATTTACAAAATCTACTTGTTTTTTAATATATGTCAATAGTTTAAATAAAAAAAAAAGAAAAAACCGCAATATGCCAGGAAATAATTTGCAGGACTGCACAAGCACTGATTTCTTGATTAAAATAATCCCAAAATGTAATTATTGTTCATGAACTTGTTTCCTTTTTTTGCTTGTTTTGTATTTTTGTTAGTTTAAATTTGGCAATAAAGTGAATGTCAGTGACTGAGATCTGTGAATCTTGCTAATGCGATTTTTCAGTCACCAGTTCCAGGAGTTTAAACTTAAAATTCATGTATGGAAAACCATGAAAGGCATCCCAAAAGAATTGAAATACTTGAACTTCTAGGCTGAATGATTCATTTAACTGTCATATCTGCTGCAGTAAATGCTTTTTTCTTTTTCAAAAGCTTATTTTATTACTTTTCTCACAGAGAAAAAAACTAGAACCTGCTAGAGCCTTTTGCAGAATCGTTCTTGTGCTGGACTCTTGCACAAGTGCCAGCCCAGTGACATTTTTGTGCCGCAGAGGGCACACTGAAACAGTGGGATAGGTTTTCCTGCTATTTCCCAGCTCTTTTGGGAATCACCCAAAAAAAGTCTGCTTTGCAAAGAGTATAAAGAGCAGGAAGGTTGCTGATCCTGGTCTTGTGCAGTGGACAGATGCAAGAGAGAGAGTTGGTTAATTGAAATAAATTTAAAAATGAAACAGGAGTTTAAGAGAACAGACAAGAGGCTTTCAATGGAAATGTGCTTCAGCAAAATGTTAGCTCTGGTCTCAGGCAGAAGCTATGATTATAGCATGAGAAGAAGCAATTGGGAAGAAATGAAATAACAGAGACACTAAATAGGATCACATGGTAGACAATCACATTTTTAGTGTAAACACATTATATCCTAAATGGATTTTAGTGCTTTGCATTTTATTCTGGAATTGCAGTTCAAGACAACTGGCCAGAATATTCTAATGTACATTTAAATATGTTTTTTTTAAAAACACCAATATTGAGGGGATTGGCAAACCATTAATGGTATGAGAAGCGGAAGAGATGAAACAGATAAGCCTCTAAAGAACATTTCTCTACATTTCCTGTACTAAGGTCATTTTGTCTTGTCTTTGCTCACCTATCCAAGTCTGTTTTCACTCAGACCTCTTCTCAGAGACTTTTTAAAGTTCTTAGTTTTACAATCAATTTCATTTGCTCTTTGTCATTCCTGAGTTTAAGTACTGCCTGGCCTGGAGTATAGCCTGCAAGTTGAAATTACTTTTGTTTTAGTCACTCTGAAAAGTTATTTAACTGCTTCCTCCACTGACATTCTAACTGAAGCGTTGCTAACCTCTTCCAACAAGTTTTGTCCTGTTTTCATTGTAACAATCTGAAAACCATAGCACCATACAAGACAGTCTCTTTTCATAAAACATAATACCAATCTAATTTGCTCAGCTTCAGGCATTAAAATACATTTTTTTTGTGATCAGAAGGTGAATGTTGTGGAATATCAAAACATTGCATGAAATTGGAATTGATTGACTGTATTTGACTGGAATTTTAAGATCATGTTAGTATCTAAGTGTTTTTCCATGCTTACAGTGTATATTGCAGTTTGCCTGAAAAATACAGCTAAATCAGTAATATGCAGAGAAAGAGTCTCTGGACACAACAGTCATAGAATTCACTTAAACTGGGATGCACATAAATATACTATTCTCCTAAGTGAAAATTTTGCTGGGCACCACCTTCTGTGTGATTAATTTCAATTGACTGATCTCATAGTTTATGGATATGTTGCTTTGTTAATTTGCAGACAGAGTGAACATTTCTGTCACGGATCCAATGTGATCTCTGGAATGAACACTTTTTTTTCTTTTTAGTTCAAAGAGATTGGATTAAATATGGGCACTTTTATAGCTTTCTATAGTTGATGAAGCTACTTCTGAAGGGCTTATGTGAGAATGAGCTATTCGTAGTGGTTTATTTGTTAGCACTCTGATAGTGAAGATCACTGTCATACAATGGGTTCTTGTTATTTAATATAGAACCTGAACTGGTGACTTAGAGACATACTTGCTTAAAGGGTTTATTTTACGACCTATCACACCATATAAACATTCCTAATTTATTGTATCTTTGGTTCACTTTCATTTTCTTGTCTTCAGAGTAATTTCATTTGGAGAACAAAGAGGAAGATGGATTTGGATATATTTTTTTGTGTTATTAGATTTAGTCACAGATACACATACCAAGAGGTATTTACATCAGTAAAAACAGGAATGTACAACGTGAAAGTGCAACCATCTCTGTTCAAACGTAACAGACATAAGCTTTTCACCTATTGCATTGTGTTTTTTCGTGGCACTAAACAATATGGACATACATGATCTCTAATTTGGAGTCCGGGAACCACTGTCAGGTCCTCTTTCCACTGTTGAGTTTTACAGTCAGTTTACAGTGCTGTCTTAGAGCAAAAGTCACAACCATAGAATAATTTAGGTAGGAAGAGATCTCTGAAAAATGTATACCTCACTCTCCACTCAGGGTAGGGATTGCTTTGAGAAGAATTTGCCTCATAACTTTTTTACATACTGAGGGGAAGATGACTGAATAGTATTTCCCTCCATACTTCTTGTCCTTCTTGAAGCAGGGAGTGATTTGTGCTCATTTGCAGTTGTGAAGAACCTCCCTCTGCTGCTGTGATGTGTCAAAGTTGATAGAGATGACCTTGCAGTGACAGTGAACAGCTCCCTCAGTACACTGGAGTGCATCACATCAGATCCTATGCCCTCCATAGCTCTGTCTTCTACTGAGGACAATGCTTCACTACCACAGAGCTCTATTAGCCTTGGGGACCTGGAATACCACAGGGCAGAACTTTCCAGTGAAAATTAAGTCAAAAAGGCCTTTGAGTATGTTGGTCTTTCATCAGATGAAAGGCACATCTATGTCACAGAATCATTAGATCCCTTGTCCCCCTGAACATTGTGCCACATATGCTTTAGTCTGTCTCTCACTGCCTGAGTATATTTGGATGTACAAAATCCATCTTCACCCATTTCACCATTCTCACTTTTTTTCCAGTTCCAGATGTGCTATGATTATTTTAGCTCCATTCCTGCCTGCAGCACAACATTTCTCTGTCTGTCAGTAGTGTGTCCCTGCCCCATCTTCTGGGTACTTCATTTCGTCTTTTAAACTCAGACAGGAGGTCATGGTTTATCCTTGCTGGCCTTCTGCTATGCTTGCTTTGCCTTCTGCATGTTCAAATAGGTGGTCTTCTGCAGAGAGGAAGGTTCCCTTGGAAATCGAGTAGCATTGCTGGGCCTCTTTACTTTCTGAGGTTGTTGGCAATGGGATTCTAAGTAGATCCCTGGAAAACTGAAAATCTGTTCTCTGGAAATACAGGGTTGTAATTCCATTATTTATAATTCTACTGCTTTTCTTGCTTATTTTCTTCAAGAGTTTAAAATTCATTGTTTCATAGTCATTGCAGCCCAGGCTGTCCTTGGCCTTCACGTTCTTGACCCGTTCTTCTGTCCTGTGATGAAAAGGTGCAGCAAAGTATCTCCCTTGTCAGTTTGTCAATCGCCTGCATGAAGAGAAGGTAATCAGCACAGTGCAGAAGCCTTCTGCGTTGTTCATACCCAAGCTCATTTCCTTCTCAGTGGGTATCATGTTGGTTGAAGTTCTCCATAGGTACCAACCATGATCATGAAGTTTCTTTCTGCTGTCTAAACAAGCCTTTATCTGATTCTTCCTGATCATGTGGTTTTATAGCAGGTACCTGCAGCAGAGTCCCCCCTGTTAAGTCTGATCCGAGGCAACTCACAGCTTATTTCAGCCACTCCTCAACACACAGCACAACTGTTCCTCCTCATCTGTTCAGGAATATAATTATTTTCCACTATGCAGATGTATAATTCTATTAAGACAGTAAGAAGTTTGGGGGAAAAAAAAAAAGAAAAAAGACAACAATAATTTGGGCTCATTCATTTACATGCAATCATCTTCAAATTTACTAATTTCACATTTGTTCTAATCTGGGAAAAAGTACAAATTGCTTAGTATTTGTGAACCACTACATTATTTCTTTCATAAGTAACCTTCAGTTTTCCAGTCTTTTCTGGTTCAGAATGTAAGAGCATAAAACTGTAATTGAACAATATCAAATTTGGTAAACAGCATTTTAATCTCAGTCTAAAGCAGTAAGGGGGTGATATCATTCTTGTACCATAAGGAAACCAGTGAGGGGTTTTGGTAACATTTATGATTTATTAAGCATCCCGCAGTCACCTGAGCAGTTTTAAGCCGAGCCAAAAGTAGACTATAAAGCAACAGAAGATAGAATAGGTGTAGAGAAGCATAATACAGAGTTTTTTATAGTGAAATTCATTGAGCAGAAACATTCATTTCAGTGTAAATCACATACTTTATTAAGTTCTTGTCAATTCTTCGATTTCTCTTTGTTTGGGTTTATTAGCATTCAGTGTCGATGTGCTCATCCACACACTGAAGTTTATGGATCCCCTTTGGGTTCTCTATGCCAATAGGCACCAACAAGCTTGGGTGGAATGAATACTCATTAAGACCTGGGTATAATTTGTCTCATAATCTTAATTTTTAAAAATCCGCATAAGAGCTGTATTTTCCTAGTAGCAGGACCTGGAAATTTTGTTTCTTTTATCACTTTATCAATGTTAGAGATTTTCTCCCTCTGGTTTCTTCAGCTATGTATTCATGATGCTTTAATAAGCAATACTTTTCATTGAATAATTAATTAAAATTTTCCATTAAGTATGGCTAAAAACCCATTATCTAGGATCACAGGAGAAATAGGTAATTTTCAAATTTGGATACATAGGAAACTTCTTTAGAAAAAATATATTTTAAATTATCATAATTTAATCCCACTAAGGTATCAGGACAAATATGAACCCACAGAGATGTAAGAGAAGCCATTTTACTCATAGGAACAGTGGAAAAGGTATGGAAATTATTCATATTTCATTTTTCAGTACATCACTCTTTTTTTTCACCACATGTATTAGGCAGCTGAAGAAATTAAAATAAACTGAACTGGTGAACCAGTCTGTCTGAAACCAAATATCCAGCAAAAAAAGAATGCCTTTCCAACTAAAAGGTAAATCAAACACCCTCTATTAGCCAAAGTGCCACTACCCAAATTCTTGTCTCAGCTTAGCACAAAATGTGAAAAGGATGCAATCATGAGGGTCTGTGTCTGCTTTTCCAAGTTCAATGCAGAGCAGACTGCAGCATAAATCTTGTTTAGGGAGGCCAAAGACCATATGAGGCAGTTTAGAAAACACTTCACCTTGTCTCAACAGTGGAGTTTCATAGTACCTTTATTCTAGATTTCTTACAGATTATTCAATTGTTTTCTCTTGATAACAGAGGCTCTTCTTTGGTACTGGTAGAAGAAATTTGTTGTTCTGTATTGACACAGTTAATTCAGCATTCTTTTTTATTACTGTGCTTCAGTGGAGTATAAACAGCATATATATGATATTTATTGTATTACATTTTGTAATTTCTCAGTGAGACCTGAAACGTAGATAAAAGCAAGCCAGGGGTGCAACCTAGCAAAACTAATGTGCTCTAAGGAAAAGTCAGAAAATATTTTGTAGGTATCTCTGAAGTGCTACATATATAAGAATAACTGATGAAAATAAAAATTAGTATATTTTATATTACACTGTTGTACTTAATATGAGATTAATATTTCAGTGTCGAGGGGAAAGTCATAAGGACATAAGTTAAAATATTTCTTTTCAGGGGAAATAGAGGGAAATAAAGAACGGAAGACAATTAACCTAAAGAAAATGCAGGCCCAACCAACTTAAGCAGACACTTATCTATATTTTACTTTTAAACACAGAAGAATTTGTAAACAAGATCTGTTTTGATTCTAATTTTTTACTCATACAAAAATGAAAAAAACTTCTAAAACTTTGGATTAACAGAGTGAATAGGAAAATATTTCAAGCATAACAATTTCCAAAGAACAGTCCCATAGAACACAGAAGTTCATTGCTTCCAGGGAAAGTTGTTTTGATTTCTAAACTATTGCAATTTCAAATTAAATTTCTTGTATGTTTAAGATAATATTAAACAGAAGCTTGATCTTCTGCCACTTTTGAAAGTAATGCCAGGACTTCAGATGTTGCCAAAATGACAAGTTGCTCCTAGCTGCTAGAACAACAAATCACTTAAATATCTGGAGCTTGATCAAAAATGAAATGGCATTAGCTCTATGTTTTCAGTAGGAAACTTTGAGGAGAACAGTGTGTCTCTAATTCTGGCAACTTAGTCCATCTGCAGGGAATGATCATTGGTGCTTGGTTCAAGTCTGTGTAGCCTGCTTGAAAAACAAAAAAACCTTAAAACTTTTGTACATTAGAAAAAGTAGACGGAATAATTAACTTTAGGTTCTATTCCAGTTTAGGCTTGAGATGTCAACTGGCTTCTTAAACTACCTCAAATATTTATAGGCAAACTAAGAAGTCAAACAGTGTAAATGATTAGGGAGGTAATAACTAAAAGACCATTTTAATTTTGTATATTTATACATAATATATACATTACATTGCATTATAGCACAATTTCAGATAAATTGTTCTATAGAAATGGAAAAAGTTTTCATTTTGAGTATGATGATACATGTGACAGAAGAGCTTCCTTTTAAATTCTAAATGTAGCATTTTTTCTAAACTAGGATACTGATTAGTTTGGTAGTCCAGGACAACGTGTAAAAAGGACCTTAGTGCTAGTAGTATCTCATGAGGATGACTGCAACCACAGCACAGTGTCTTTTGTTTTGGCTGCAACTGTAGACTCAAATATATTAATGAAAGGCTACTCTGGCAGCCTTATGAAAACAAAACTAAGAAGGGTGCAGAATTAAACACCATTTCCCAGCAATATTTTTCCAGAATACTTTTCCAGAAATATCTGCAACGGATGTGACTTGAAAATATAGGTTGCAGGTATGGCTAATATCTGAGAATTACTTAATATAATGCATAGGCTCAAAAGTAACTATTCTTACTTCTGGAAATGACATTAACAAAAGGTAAGTGATTGATATGTTTTTCAAAAATCCCAGAATATTAATTTTTTTTATACAAATAACTTAGTAAAGGGAAAGTACTGCACCTTTTACAGAGAATGCTTGAAAGTCTTGATGGAGAAGATAAAAAGACTGTTTTGTAATGTCTGTACTGTCTGTAATTTCAACGGCCAGTAGGAAAAGTCTTTCACTAATTGTAATTGTTGCTTCTGTTTACTGGCTGCTTTTTTTCCCCTCTTCCCCACCCCACCGTTTTTTTCTTTTGTTTAATGCTAAATATTTAGCAAATCCTTTATTCATGACAAAATTAATTCTCACAGCTACTTCTGTTACCTTTCACAGTTCAGCAGCAAACACATTTTCCTCTGCATGTCTCTATCACCATATGTGCATAAGCCATATCTATAAAGTAGCACCATTTTAACATTCCTCCTTAATTTATCAGCATCATTTTTTCCCTGTATTCAAAGGATGAATCACCTATAGTAAGACTGTTCTCAAAAGAAGTTTAGTACATGGCAACAGAGAATTTCAGAGAGCGGTTTTAAAAGAAACTACAGTGGAGTGTGAGTGAGTTCAAAGTTAAGACTCAAGGCACACTGAGTCTAATAAACAAATTATAAGATGGGAATGTATTTTCAAGGTTTCCTATATTTATTTATTTATTTACAAAAATCATCAAAGACAGAAGTACTTGTCTTGTTTGAAACCATATAATGGAAATGGACATATAAAAGCAAATTGTCGACAACAAGCATGTTTTCCTCAAACAAGGGGTTTGAGGAAAGTGGCTGAAGTGCTGTGGCTATTCAGTCTCCTTAATCATTGCACCCAATTTCCTGGCACAAGATTCTGTGCTTCACAGCAGGTAAGTCTGTTTCTGCCTGGTGCAACTGAAATATGTGGCCAGTTTAGCTACCCTCATTATCCCAAAACATGAATAAGGAACTTATTGTTCAAACCTACTGGAAAATTCAGTATCACACAAATTTCAAATAAAATTACCAAGTTGCAACAATAGCCTTGTAATATTCAGAAGATAAAATCAAAGCATTAGATGTGAAAATTACTGTGGAGAATGTATATTAATTGAGTGTGCCAATACACCGTTTTATTAAGCCAACAAAATTAGTGCAAGAGCCTTGAAATACATCATGGAGAAGGGCAAGAGTAACCAGTGTAAGTGTAACACCTGCAGATGATCCATTTTCCAGGGTACCCTATTAGCAGTTGGGTGCAGGAGCTGAGACTTCCAGACAGTTGTTGCAAAATCTGAAATTAGTTCACTAATCCCCATCATTGCATTCCTCTGCTCACCCTTTTACTGGTGGTTTCATTAAGGATGCAGGTATATAACCTGGCAATACATTCCAGATTCATCTGAGGGAAGCAAGTACTCTGTTTTTAGTTCAGTGGTGGGTTTTGGGGTCGGGAGGTTTAGACACAAGGAAACAATCTATTGCCGGTTGCTTTTCAGTTACCATTTTATCAAAAGATTAAACAAGGATACAATTTGCTAGTGCTAGTCCTAAGAGATTGTGCCTGATTTAAGTCAGAGGTAGCTTTCCTACTTCCACATTCCAGACAGAGGCAATGTGCTTGGTTTTTATTTTTGTTTTGATCAAGGGCTTTCCACCTTTTCCTGCTTCTTTGTGTTACAGCCCTATCCATGACTGGGCTCTTATTTCCAGGCAGTGATCAGTATGGCACCCTTGGGTGTTGCAATAACGACACGAAAGAAGGACACGGACATCTCCTGAGAGCAAAGGAACAAGACTGGCTGGCAGAACCCCGCCCATCTTTATTTTATATGTGTCTTATAAACCACTGTGGATTGGAGGAGACAATGAGCCTCCCCTCAATCACACTGGTCAAAGGAAATGTCCATCAAACTTCTGTGCCCAGGAGAAAGGAATGTAAATAATAAGATACCATTACAATAACATGGCTATGTTTACAAAGAATGTGTGAGAACTAGTTACAAAAGAATGATAACATCCAAAACTGCAAAACTCAGGGCAACACTTGGGAACACATTAAATGACTGAAAATGCTTCAGAAGAAGAATTCAGATACTGGCATGGAAAATAGTAAATGCAGGATAAGGTACCTTTTAGATAATCTAGAAGTTCATCTTCAGGGTATATATTTGGGCTTGAATTCACTGATCACCTTTTTCTAGTTTGCATGTGATTTTAGTGCATATAACTATGCATATTGCATTTTAATATGCCTATATGACAGTTGCAAATATTGTGTAAATTTATATCCAGCTAACTTTTCCATGGTGACAATCTCAAGTCCTGTTTTAGCTGCATGTTGTGTTTATGCCACCTATTCCCAGCAAATATCTCTGGTTACCTTCTGAGTTCAAGGGAGAATTGCTTATTACTGATCTATACCAGCACAGCATATCTAAGGTTTTCTACAAAACACACCAGTTCACACAGCTCTGTCACACAGAGGAATAAATTCATCATCTAGGATATGCCCACTCTTGCCTCTCACTGATCTGTACAGGAAGGGAAATAGGACCACAGGTGCTGCTTTCCAACTTGGTTTAAGGCAATCATGTTAGGTCAGCAAGAAGATGCCTATTACTGTGAGGTTTTGTTGCACAACTAAGTAAGATATTCATTTTCATACCTGAGTATATTGAATAATCACAATACTGCTTATACACCACCTTTGAGAACAAAACAATTGCTAAAATAAATGCATGATCATCACATGCATTTTCTATATCTAATTATGCAAAGAAACACTAAAAATAAAATAATTTAAAATTAATTTTTCTGGTCATATACCTTCCTTCATATTTATGACATAACTATAGCCAATAACATGCAAAAAATAATTGTAGAAGACAATAGATGTAGAAACATTTTCAACTGCATAGCTTTAGAAATAAAATGCTGGTGCTCTCTCCCTCTCAGCAGAACAAAAAACCTCATTGTGCATTAATGGATGATGACATCAGAGTGTTACAAGGTATAATCAAAAGAGAGTTTTCATGACTCCCTGAAACTCACTTTAACGTCATGTCAGAGTTAAAAAGATGAGAAAACTTTTAAGATGAATTAAGCTTATTTTCAGAGAACAGCTATGGATCTCTAGCTTCTGCTGCCACAATGCCAAGGGTAGGCAAGGCTTTGCTATAAGGAAGCACTAATGTCATGCATGGTGTGGTGCAGCATAGTCTGCCTTTTTGAGGTACTGAGATTCTAGTAATATTTGATGGGCAGATATGGTGTTCTACTTCTCAGGATTCTCATTTTCCTACTATTCTCAGGACTCAAATAGTTCATGATTCACAACTGGAGTGACCAGAAATGGCTGCTGTTATAAAATGTTTTGCATTTATTTTTCAGTAAGAGCTTAGACCATTGGATAACTATTCTAAAACTATAAAGTGTTAAATAGTTCTAGTCTATTGTAAAAATAACCGCTTATGAAGACTTCTGTTAGTTGTTACCATCAGTGAGTATTGTAATGGGTTGCCATGAGAGTCATTCAGGTGAAAATTATTTGTGCTGTTCCAAGTTCCTCGTTTATTAAAATGATCATAATACATTACAGTATATTGCTCCTGTTTCAATTTATTTTCTTGTAGGTAGAGATATAGCCAGCAGAAAACCTTTCTTATCTTATACTTACTTTTAAAAGTGTTTTGGCGGGAGATGAATGTGTAAGGAGGGATTTACAATGAACAGTTTTGAAAGAAACAGAAAACTCTACTTAGAATGGTCTAAAATAGGGCAAAGAAACTTTGAGAACAGCAAAAATGTATTCCATCCCTCACAATGCTCCTTAAATCATCATCGTTTTTACCGTTTATTTGTATTGTCATATGCCAAGACCCCATTATACAAGGCCTGTACCATGATTTGAATATACACCTCTCTCTCTCTGTACCCAACTGTTCCAAAGACCTTATACTGAAAGTAAAGAGTGCCAAAGGAAAACAGGTATTTCTTCACTGGTAGGATTAACTAATCTGATATGTCAGAGTTAGGGAATTTTTTTTTTCTCCCTAAGTTCTTTTGTGACCTTGAATAGAATTTGTGAAGGTTTCTTTCTAGTTGAATATATAAAGAAAACACCAGGTAGATTTTCTGGGCACCCCTTAGAGAATATTGAAAGCCTGCTATGTGTGACTTCTCACGTGTTTGGTACATAAAGAACCATCCAGGTGCATAAACAATGTCTCTGTGTTCAGTCTCCTAATCTGTAGGTTTAGCAACCAGGATCCCCACCAGCTGTAGAAGACTACAAAAATGCTCTAATCTGTGAGTCCTGAGCCAGGGAAGAAGCCTAAATCCTGAAGATACTTAAGACTAACATGTGAATAAGTTAGGTAGCTTCTGATACAGGATAGACAGGTGTTTGGTAGTACTCAGTTCAGAAATACTTTGTCTTCTCATTAATTCTGAAGGAAAAGTCTGAAGGGACTTCTTTTCTGAAAAGGAAAACTGATACAGGATATGTTTTGTCTTTTGAGAACAGCTGCTACCACTGCTGTTGACTGCTATCCTTGACACTTCTGTGTCAATACTCCAGAACTGGCCCCAGTGCCATAGGAAAAGGACATACTCTTCTGAGGAAATTGTGCAGTAATCAATGAGACTACACAATGTGCAGACCACCTTTATTAGCTGGGCTATTTTAACTATGGTAAAGCTGTGAATGTGTTTGGAGGATAAAACAACCTGCATTATTTTCCCAAGGAATAAATACTTAGCGATGAAGAGCAGGAAGGAAACGATTCAGTGATATACACAGACATACTACTGGAAAGAGCCAAACTGGAAAGCCACGATAATACCTGGTTATGGATAGAGATCCCACAAGAGGATGAGCAGTTAAGGGCACAGATATTATCTGCATTGGATGATTAGCTGTAAACACATTTTGTTGGACTGTGTGACAACGTAAGGATGAAATCAATGTTAATAACTTGACATTTATGACACATTGGTGCTTGATCAAAAGGCATTTTCCAAAAGGGATCTAAAATTTGTTGCTTCTGGGGTTTGGTAACATATTTTAATTAATTTCCATGCTCCAGGGCCTTTGTTCCTCACCTGCTGACACAAGAACATTTTGTTTTGTGACTTAATATTTTTTCTGAGCTTTCTTGTTTGGCTGGTTGGTTTGGTTTGCAATTTTTTCCTCTTATTTTTCTCTGCTTGAAGCCCTGGAGAGTATTGACAGCTGAAAATGGGATGTGTGGTGCTTCTAGTGTTCTTGCAAAGCCTATCAAGTGCTCAGCTATCTTCTGTGATAAAGAAAGGAGAGCTAACAGTGGGTGGGATGAACAGAAACTGGTAATAGGGAAATTGCTTGCCTTTTCCTGCAATATGTCATCTTTTCTTTCCATCATGAGGAATGTTAGCTAAAGACATTCCTTTGGGACATTAGCCCTCAAATGGATATACCTGAACTTTTCTTCTTTCACCCTATGGGCTACTACTTTTTCTGTCGCTACTGATGCTTGATGAGACTTCATCTTGATCACAGGAGTGCTCCATGGGCTGTTCCAGGCTAAAGGCCATTGCACTCATACTTGCTATTGCAGACACCTAAAAACTTTCCTGAAGACTCTCCTGATTCTTTTTTCTGCTCTTACTTGTTGACCTGGGATTTTTTTTGGGGTCATAGATGCTGTGACTATGCTAATGTGGGGTGTAGGACCTTTTATAATCCTGTGGGAAGACAAAGAGTGTCTAAACTGTTCCTCAAGAGATTTTTAAGAAGTTCTTTACTCAAACAGTCCGCAGTGCAATACTCTGGGATTGAATTTATCACCACCAAGCAGTTTCAGTTCTTAGTGATAGATTGAAATTGAATCATTATTGCCAGTCATTTCTGTGGTATGTCTGAGATATGGCAATTTGCTTTTATTGAATGGTTCACATAGGCATTAAATTTCAGCATAAAGTTGCTGGCTTAAACCAGAAATGTTTTGTTTATTTGCTAGGCCACTACTACTATATGTGCTACTATTATGCAAGAAGATTTCTCCAATGAAAATTCCTCAGACTGAAAACTACATTTCTGACTAATGAGTTCTAAATTATGCATAAACTGCGCAATTTTTAGATGTGATGCAAATTCTTCTGTCAAAGTGTATTGTAATGTGGAGGCTGTTTCCATTAAAGTGACAATTCTGTACGGATGGACTACAATACCTTCAGTTTCAGAAATGTCCACTTGTAGTGCTATCACATACCAACTAAGAGTTTTTAAATATTTCTGCTTGTCTTTACCTTGACTAACAGTGATAAATGCTGTTAGAAAAGAGTGGACTCTTCCATTAAAAACAACATTTGATTCTGAGTTTTATATGAAAAAAATGAAACACCAAATATATGAAGATCTTCCCATTCAGTTTAATGAATTTATGCATTGTGTGCTTTTTGTTGTTATGTTATAACCCAGTAGTTTGTTTACATAACTGTTGCCAACATGTGACATCACAGACAGGTATCTCCCTCTTCCACAATGGCACAAATGCAAAACTACTGCTGGCAACTATTGGCATTATCCCCCATTACAGGATAAGAGAGACTGGTGTTTCAGCTCGGATTTCAATTAAGTCTTGAAAAACAAAACAAAAAAACCCCACACCCCTACCCTATTTAAGTTTAGGAACATAATCTGAAAATGATGCTTTGATTATTTTTTGTTTTCCCCAGAGGTAATTATGACAGGGTCAGTAATCTGCCCTGTTGGCAGATCACTGAAAAGGTTTCGCTGTGACAGGTGGAAACCAGGGGACTGGTTCCTTATTAGTACAGGTATACCTGGAAAAAAGATATGTGGCTGTGGAGCAGTGTAAATTACTTCTATGAGCACCAGTCTCAGAAATAATAGCTTTGTCCAGGAAAAAAAGATACAATTGAGTATTTTGATTTGGCCTCAGAATAGCATGTCTGTAACCCTGTCATGGCAAACAGCACCCACATACTGTGTTATGGTGACATCCATAAGCACTACAAATAGTTTTGCTCTTTCTTTCCCTACTATACACTCTGTAAGTAAATTGGGACCTGGCAAACAAACAGTTTTCCCAGGGACTTCTTAGATGCTTTTTTATCTGTGCTATACTGTTCTCAAATACAAAACTAAATGCAATTGTCATGAAGCTGATACCACTCCTGATATTCAATTCAATGAGTAATTCAGTATAGTTACAGCAAGAAGTATCATCTAAAGGATGCCTTGCTCCCTTTGTGTAGGATAGAACTAGTTATGGATGTCTGCTGTGAGAATCAGCTGTGCAAAGACTTAGGAAGGCAGCAATATATTCTTTTTTGGCACATCCACCCAAAAAAGGACTCTTAAAGGGCTAAGAAGAGAAGATGTAGCTAAAAGTCACTCTTTTTCCCCCAGCTGTAGGCTGTTTTGGAAACTGATGCCAATTTCAGCATGCTTTTTTCTCTGTGCAGATTCAGAGCATTATGTACTCTGTTTTACCTGTCTCTGTGCAAGTTGAATTCACAAGAACCTGGTGAATTTTTAAAGCATCTTGGCACTGAAACCCCTGAGGATATGTGGTTTTTGGCAGATACAGGTCTTTAAATCATATTTTAGTAAGCAAACAATTATGATTTTAAAATGGCATTCTATTATGCTAATATTTTAATGAAATCTGAACTATATGCAGCAACACAAAGCTGGAGGGAAGTGATGAAAAAGAAATACACAGTGTAAACTTCTACAACAGGTTATTAATGTGGTATTTTTTCTGATAATATCGTTCATTTCAGATTACAGCCTGACCAGGGGTTTTTTTGTTGTTGTTTTTTAGTTTTATTTTTATCTTCCTTTGATGCTGATTTGATGCTGACACTTCACTTTTATGCGCTTACCCATCTATTCTTGTTTGTATTTACTGCAATTCTTCACTACTTTTATTCTTAGGCATTCGCATCTGTTGTTAATAGCAGATGGGATAGAGAGGAACATAATCGTGTGATTCAGCAGCAGTCACGTCTGTTTAATCAGTAGCACCTGACACAGCATGAATTTACTGCATGATTGCACTGTCATGTTTGACACAAATGATGGATCACTGCTTCAAATAAGTTTTCAGTACTTATTCACTGTACACACCACCAAATTGTGTTACATCCACTTATCGAAATTTCTGACCATAATTACAATTCAGCCAGTGCCATCTTGGTTCTAAAACAGTATAGATATTGATTACTTTATAGTCCATTCCTCCTAGGATGGCTGATGTATCAGTTTTAGTTTATAATGAAAATCTCACATGAACCTGCCATTGTATACTCTCACTGAAAAGAATTTGAAACCCGAAGAAGACATTGTTGTTGACTGATATATTTCTACATATTTTTCCTTATAGTAGATATGTTCATTTGATCATCAACGATTACTAAAAATAGCTTTACTTGAATAAATGTGTATTTTCTGTTCCCCCTGATTTGTCAGATGCATGAGATTGTATTTATCTCTGGTATTTGTTTGAATTCAGAAATATTTATCACTCTTTTATATTTTTTCCTCATCATTGAAATATAAAATATTATATTTCAAAACACAGTTTGATTTATTCCTTTTCAGATGTACTTAAATATAGCAAAAATAAATCTCATGAACTGTAAAGTCTATGTTTATACCACCAAATAAATCAGGCAGGAGTATATCTTTGGGGCCCAAGGACAAGTGATGTGTAGCTAAACTGTAATCCCCCTCAGCAGGGAGGATTTGCACATGAGCATCTTCTGGGGAGGTTCTTTCACCGTCCATTCAGCTATGTCCTAAAGAGTGCTTCTATACTAATAAGTTAAAAGGTGGTACTGCTGGGGCAGTGGAGCTTGGTCACTTCAGATGTTATGTGACTACATTGGTCCCTGGCATAGTTTTGTCATAGCTCTCTCCTGGACGATGCCAAGACACCGTCTGGAAAATCCCCCACTCTGGGACCTGCTCCTGTCCTGAAGCCAAGGGCAATTTGCAGCCTTGTTATGTATGTACTGCAGAGAGTAGATTCTGGGCCAGGTTGCTTCAGTTCCTGGGGCAATACCAGGGCCCAAACCCCAGCAAACACTATGTTAACATCTTAGCAATACAGGTGTCTGTATATTAGTGCCTGAGCCAGTGCAATACACAAACAAATGCAGAAGCAATTAATAGAGATTCCTGTTGTGTATGATTGTAAAGAAAATGCAATGGAAAATTACTGTACTATTTAAGATGCTGCAAAGATCATTAATATTTAGCTCTTTCAGATGTAAACCCAAGAAACTCAGATACAGTCTCTTAAGACCTGCATATACTTGAAGTTTTAATTATTTCAATGCTGTTCATTTGAAGTTTTATCTGAAGATTATTATTTATAGTGGAGAAAGGCGTGCACTCAATTGGCAGTGCTTGAGTCCTCCACAGAAACAAAAAGAGGGGGAATGGTGGGAGTAGCAGAGGGGACAAGGGTGGCGGCGGGGGAGGTCATCCCGAGGGAGGAACGTTTTTGCAGACGCTGTGGGAGGTGGGGACACTGGGCAAGAGACTGTCAGGCACCAGCCCCAGTTTATAACCAGAATCCCAAGTCTATTTCCCCAGAAACACCAAGACAGGGAAACGGAGGAGGGAGCGTGGAGCAGCTCCACTCGTAGATAAAAGTCAAGCTGCCA
>VZRZ01005890.1:14538-42002 GCA_013398175.1 Climacteris rufus
GTAGAGCCCCACTAGCCAGCATGGTGGTTCACCAGCAACTGTAGCAGCCCATTCACCAACAAAGCACCCCACTGGTTAGCGGAGTACCCTGCTTGCCAACATAGTCTGCCACTAGCCAGCAAAGCATCCCATTAGCCAACATAGCACCCTGCTAGCCTATATGGCACCCCACCAGCCAAGGTAGCTCAACACCAGCCAACACAGCACTCACCAGCCAAACCAAAGCCCCACTAGCCAGCATAGCACACCATCAGCCAGCAAACCTCCCTTGCCTCCAACTAGTGTAGCCCCCTACTAGCCAATGCAGCAGCCCACTAGCCACCCCCATTTCCATGCCCTGGCAACCCGAGCATCTCACCACCCCAAACTGGTCCCAGTAGTACCCCAGCTAGTACCCATGCCCACAGCCAGGACACCCCTTGCTAGCCCACAGGTGACCTCACTAGCCACCCTACTGGCTGCTGTAGCACCTCACTAGCCAAACAATCACCTGGGCCGAGGGGGCTGGGCGGGCCCTGGGGCGTTCTGATGTCTGTGGAGGGCCGCTCACAGCTCCGTGCCCCCAGTGCCCGTCTCCAAGCCCTTCGTGCGGCCGACGGCGGCGGCGGCAGCGGAGGGGGCGGCGGTGGCCCTGATTTGCACCGTGCGCGAGGGGACGGAGCCGCTGAGCTTCTCCTGGCAGCACCAGGAGCCCCGGGGGGGTCCCTCAGTGTCCCCCGTGGGGCTGGGGGGCTCCGGGGCAGAGCTGCAGCTGACACCCGCCAACCGCAGCCACACGGGCTGGTACGTCTGCACCGTGCACAACGAGGTCAACAACCGCACCAGCGACCCCGTCTACCTGGACATTGTCTGTGAGTGCCCCACATGCCACCCGCCTCGGGGGGCTCTCAGCCACCAGCTGGGGGGGCATCTTCGGGGCTGGAGGCATCCATGGCATGTCTGGCATCTTTGGGGCTGGAGGCATCCATGGCATGTCTGTGGCATCTTCGGGGCTGGAGGCATCCATGGCATGTCTGTGGCATCTTCGGGGCTGGAGGCATCCATGGCATGTCTGTGGCCACCACAATGTCTCCATGGTATGTCCATGGCTGCCAAGGTACATCCATGGACACCAGGTACCCTGCCACCGTGATGCCTCCGTGGCCACCACAATGTCTCTGGGGCCACCATGGTATGGCATGTTGCTGCTGTGACGTATTCATGGCCACCATACACCTCACCAGCATAATGCCTCTATAGCCTCTACAGCCACCCTGTGTGCTGCCACCAAGATGCATCCTTGGCCACCATGGTGTGCCCGTGGCCAACAAACACACTGCCATCACGATGCATTCGTGGCCACCATGGTGTGCCCGTGGACAAACACACTGCCACCACGATGCATCTGTGGCCACTACGGTGTGCCCGTGGCCAACAAACACACTGCCACCACGATGCATCCGTGGCCACTATGGTGCCCATGGACAAACACACTGCCACCACGATGCATCCGTGGCCACTGTGCATCCTGGTGTGCTCACAGCCCCCAAGGTGCACCCTTTCTAAGGAGGCTTCACCTCCCCATTTCCCACCAGAGGGAGGAAGCCCCGGGGAGGGCTGTGTCCCCTCTCTGGGGACATCCCCGTGGCTAAAGAGCCCCGTGTCCTTGCAGACGGCCCTGACGAGCCGGCCATCCGTGTGGAGCCCTTCTCCCCCGAGCAGGGGGGTTTCTCGGCGGGCGAGCGGGAGGACGTGGTGCTGAGCTGCCTGGCTCCCTCCAACCCCCCCAGCCGCTACGTCTGGCTGCACAACGGCTCCCAGGTGCACGTCGGCCAGACCTACGTTATCACCGCCATCGCCCGCGCCCAGGCGGGCACCTACACCTGCCTGGCCGAGAACAGCCACCTCCAGACCCGCACCCAGGCCACCATCGTCCTCACCGTCTACTGTAAGTAACCCTCGGGGGGCCCGTGGGTCCCCGCGGGCTGAGATGGACCAGCGCAGCTCCCCGGTGAGGATGTGGGTGTGAGGGGCAACTTAGGGGGGCTGGGGGGGAACCCCCACTCTCCCCCAGTGCTGATGGTCTCCTGCAGATCCACCAGCCGGGAGCCCCAGCTGTTCTGCCCAGGCCTCCGGTGACCAGCGGGATGTGGCCCTGCGGTGCCGCTGGCTGGGGGGCTTCCCCCTGGCCCGGCTGCGCTGGGTGGGCCCCCAGGAGGAGGAGGAGGAGGAGGAGGAAGAGGGGGTGATGGGGACCAGTTTTTCCATGGCCACCAGGATCCAGCCAGGGGCAACCATCAGGAACGGCAGTGCCTTCTCCTGCCTGGCCTCCCACCCCGCGCTGCCGCAGGGGGCTGCATGTGGGACCACCCTGTGTGAGTGACCATGGGTCCACCTGCCCCCCAAACCCCTTCCTGACCCGCCGTGTCACAGCGGAGCTGCAGTGACCCCGTGCCCTGGCCACAGCATGGGATGGGCACTCCGGGGTGCTGCTGCCCTTCCTGGGACCTCCAGCACCTCCAGCTTGCTCCAAACGGGGCTCCCTGTGGCACAGGCGGGGTGCTTAACACACTGGGTGGGGTGCGTGTTTCCATTTCGGGGCCGCTTTGGCACAGCACGGCAGTGCCCCCCTGACCCAGCTCTGGCACAGCACGGCAGTGCCCCCTGACCCCGCTTTGGCACGGCACGGCAGTGCCCCTCTGACCCCGCTTTGGCACAGCACGGCAGTGCCCCCTGACCCCGCTCTAGCACAGCACGGCAGTGCCCCCTGACCCCGCTCTGGCACAGCACGGCAGTGCCCCCTGACCCCGCTCCATCCCGCAGGGGTCCCGGCCGGCAGCCCCACCTGCGCGGCGGCGGCCACCAAGGGTGACGAGTACGTGATGCTGCGGTGCCGGTGGGAGGGGGGGACGCCGCCCGTCACCCTGCGCTGGCGGGACAGCGGGGGCCGGGCCTGGGGCGACCCCGCGCCCTCCAGCGCCGTCCTGGTGCTGAGCACCGACAGCAGCCTGGGGGGCCGGGAGTTCGTGTGCGCGGCTGCCCACCCGCTGCGGGCGGCCGGCGCCGAGTGCCGCCTGCGCCTGGGTAAGCGGAGCCGTCCCACTGCCCGCACCGAGCCACGGGGGCTGGCTCGGCCCTGCCGCCACTGTCCGCCCTTCTCGCCGAGCAGAGGTCCCCGAGCTGGAGGCGGAGAGCGAGGTGGCGGTGCTGGAGGGCGGCGAGGCACAGCTCGCCTGCCGGCAGCGCGGCAGCGGTGCCGGTCTCGGTGCCACCGTGGCTTGGTACGACCCCAAGGAGCGGGAGGTGACACCGGGGCTGGCCAAGTACCGGCTGGAGCGGGGAGAAGCGTGGGTCAACCTCACCGTCGGGGATGCTGAGTGGCCGGGGGACAGCGGGATCT
The DNA here is from genome assembly GCA_013398175.1 of Climacteris rufus. Lineage (NCBI taxonomy): Eukaryota > Metazoa > Chordata > Aves > Passeriformes > Climacteridae > Climacteris > Climacteris rufus. The sequence goes on from VZRZ01005890.1 coordinate 17,918, forward strand.
ACCGCTGCACCGCCACCAATGCCGTGGGCACCGCCAGCCTCCCCGTCCGCCTCCGCGTGGACCGTAAGCGCTGGGAGGGACACGGGGGTCCCCCGAGGCGGGCTGGGGACATCGAGCCCCTCCTGCCGGGTGTCGTCTCCCCGCAGGGTACCCGGCGCCCCCGAACGTCACCATCAGCAAGCTGCGCTACACGCGGGCGCGCACCGAGGTGCGGCTGGAGTGGCGGACGCAGGGCTCCGGCAACCTCACCGGCTTCGTGGTGCAGCGGCGCCAGACCAAGAAGCCCCTCCGGGAGACGGCCAGCCCCNNGGCCAGCCCGTGGGAAACAGCGGCCGGGGACATCGAGCCGCACTCCCGCGACCGGCGCCTGGGGGGGCTGGACCCCGCGGTGCTCTATGCGTTCCGCGTCCTGGCCGTCAACCACCGCACGGCCGGGCACCCCTCCGAGGTGCAGACGCCAGGTGAAGTGGGCAGGGGCTGCTGCTCCCTGGGGGCAGAGCAGGGGTTGAGTGGAGACGGGCAGCGTTTCCATCCCGGTGGAGCTGAGGAGCCGAGTGTGAGCAGCCGTCAGCAGGTTTCAGGCACAGGCTCGCACCTCCCCTGGCCCGTCTGGGCTCTGCCCGTCCCTGCCGCCTGCCACGTTCTCTCTGCTCTCTTGCAGCCGAGCCTCCCTTCGAGGCCTACCCGGCGGTGACGGGGGCGGCGGTGGCAGGGATGCTGGTGGCCACCGCCGCCTCGCTCCTGGCCGTGCACTGCATCGCCCGCCACCGGGACACCCTCCCACGTCAGTGCCGGGGCCGGGGGGCTTCTCTGGGGCCACGGCTCAGCCCCGTTCACCCGCACAGCTCACCCCCGTTGTGTCCGCAGGGCTGCACGACCTGCTGTTCCGCATGTGAGTGCCCGAGTCCCTCCGCACCGCTCCCTGCCCGGGCAGCGCCAGACCCCGCCTGTCCCCCCAGGGCCGGTCCCGGCGCCCCGGAGCCTGCGGGCACGGCGGGGGATGCTGAGGCAGCCGCAGGCGGCGAGGAGGAAGCAGCAGCAGCGCAGGGAGACTCGCCCGGCCCCAGCACGGCAGCAGGGACCGAAGCAGCAGCAGCGCAGGGAGATTCCTCTGCCCCCAGCACGGCAGCAGGTACCGGCACCCCGGGGTGATGCGAGGGCTGTGCCAGCCCCGCTGCCGACCCAGCGCCCAGCCCGTGGCACTGGGGCTCTCCCACCGCTTGCAGAGCCGCCCTCGGCAGCGCCAGGCAGCGCCGATGACCCGCCCGTTCCTGTCACCATCGCCGCGACAGCGACACCGTGACCGCTCCGGCTTTTCCCCTTTATCTCCCTTTCCTCTCTCGCGCACCACGGGACGGCAGCACCACCTGTGCCGTGCCGGGCTGGGCTGGGAGGCAGCTGCCTCCGAACGCACCCGCAGAAAGCCCCTCCGGCTCAGCCTCGGGCCTGCAGTTACTGCTAGAGCTAAAATAAATATTTAGGCTACAATAAATAGTTTCTCACCGATTGCAGAAAAAAAAAAAGCCCGAGGGCCGAAGCGCACTCTCAACCCCAGGGCTGGGGATGCTGCTGTGGGACTGTGCTGAGCTTTCTGTGGTGCAAAAACAGCCACAAAGCTTTTTGTGGGAAAGGGCCTCATCTTCACCCCAAAGTTCCCATTTTCAGGCCAAACCACAGGACGTTAAAAATAGCGATTGGAAATGGGTTTTCCCCACATTGGTGCAAGCAAAAAGGGAAGCAGGGTCCAAAGTAAGTGTTGCCAGCTTTCCTAAATCCTCTTCCTCTGGTGTGTGTGGAAACAAGGGCACCTTGGGCCATTTTCTCCTGTATTTGGTTAATAATCACCCATTGGGAAGTATTGAGTGACATGAACCAGCCTTGATCAGAGCATCAATCCCCACACCAGCTGTAAAGCAGCATCACTCCATTTATCGAACCAGCCCCAAAAATACAGACCCTGCCCAAAGCCCCTGCAGAACAGCATCATTTCCAAACACAGAACATTCCAAAGGGATATTACAGCTTCTCCAGGAAACGGTGTCTTTATCTGACACACCCACAATACAGGGGGGATTTAAACAAGGTCGTTTAAAACCACGATTTCAGTGTTTGGGGAGAACGAAGCAGCCAGAGGTAAATCCCAACCACTCGCCTGCCAATCTCCCTTGGAAAAGGAGAAAGCCTTGCAGCAGGTCCTGCAGAGGGAAAATCCAGGCTGTGAGGATGAGATAAATGAAAAGAGATGAGGAAGAGCTGTGGTTGCAGTTGATGCCCGTGGGTGTGAGGTCCAGGGTGTGCAAAGAACTTCTGAATAAGGCAGCTGCAGCTGGGAGGATGCACAACCCTAAAAAAAAAAGGCAAAAAAAAAGTATAACCACAAATAATGCAATAAAAGAGAAGAGGTGGCTTTGGGGAGAGCTCATTGTGGCCTTCAAATACCTGAAGGGGGCTTATTAAACAGGAGGGAGAGGGACTTTTTATACAGGCAGATAGTGACAGGACAAGGGGGAATGGTTTCACACTGCCAGAGGGCAGGGTTAGATGGGATATTGGGAAGAAATCCTTCCCTGTGAGGGCAGTGAGACCCTGGCACAGGGTGCCCAGAGAAGCTGTGGCTGCCCCTGGATCCCTGGAAGTGTCCAAGGCCAGGCTGGATGGGGCTTGGAGCAGCCTGGGACAGTGAAAGGTGTCCCTGCCCATGGCAGTGGGGTGGAACTGGATGAGCTTTAAGGTCTCTCCCAAATCAGGCTGTTCTGGGATTCTGTGAAACACAAAACTCCCCACCCCACCACTCAGCACAGCCCCAGAGTTGCCCCTACCACAGCAGATCTCGGGCACCTCCTCCTCACACAGACATTGCTCCCCAAACCCTGTGACTGGCACAGCTGCCCCTGTAGCCCTGAGCTCCCCAGGATTTGGAGCAGGCACAGCCAGGCTCCCTCCCTGCCCAGACTGGCCTGGAACAGGCTGCTCTGGGCTCACACACCTCACCTCAGGGCGGCTGGAACCATAAGTAAGGTGCCTCATTTCTGGGGCTTTGCGCTGCAAGTTGTGTGAGGGGAGGGAGTGCTTTGCAAGCACTGGTTTGGTTTATTTACTGGGAATAAATTTGGACAGGAAAAAGTAAAAAAACGCACCCAAGCCCTGCAGGTAAGGTTGCAGCACCTCCATCACGCTGTGTCCAGGGCTGGTGGGTTCCTGATGGCTGTGCCCAGGGCCAGTGGGAGCTGCTTCATCACAACTGGTTTAACTTTGGAGCTATCCGAGCTCTCAGCAATCCTTCAAACCCAGAGCTGAACTGGATTTTGTCTTCTGTGAGTGGGAAGGTGAGACAGGCTGGATTTCCACCTGCACTTCTGCAGATATAAGGGTTATTGAGCCCCTAAAGACACAGTCACTCATTTGAGTTTTGCTCCAAGCCGCACAGGATGGACTCAACCAAGGCTGAATTTTCTTATTCATTTTCTTATTTGCCCATTGGGATCTTCCCAGAGAAACCGAGAGAGGCCAGGAGGTGTTCATGGAAAGGAGGTTTAAGTACCATGTTGCTGAGCTGCCAGGTCACATCAGACCTGCTTAAATCCCTGTCTTGGGCTCCTTGGAAGCACTTCTCTTGCTGGTAACATGCCACGGAAACACACTCCACATTTCCCATCCTCATTCTTTATATTATTACAATTCTTTTTTATACACATAACCAGGCTAGTTTTGCTGTGTGTGTGGGTGGGGGGGGAAAAAAAAAAACAACAAAGAAGGGATTTCAAGGCATAAATAATATAAAAAGGCAACCATTTTGAAACCAAGATACATTCATATGACACTACTACAAAAAATAAATAGTGACTCTCTCTGTTATAATTAACATCCCCCCGTCACTCCCTCTCAGCGGTGCTGCGGTGCAGTCCTGGCGTTAAGTGGGGACAACGGTCACTTCCTCAGGTTTCCCGCAGCTGGAGCTGCCGAAGGTCCCCAGAACCATTTAGGGTGACTCCAGATGAACTCCATCCTGGTTTTTCCTTACAGTCCTTGGAAACAGGCTGCAGAATGAGGGGACTCCAACTCAAAACGTGGTTCGATGTTTCTGAGTGCACGCAGCTGTCGCCTGCAAAGCAAGAGCAGGGCAGGTGGTTGTGTTGGGCTTTTCATGAGATTCTCTCTGTCAGCTCAACAGACCCACATGCCCCAAAAATTCCTAATTCCAGCAGGTGATGCTCTTTGCCTCGGGTTTATTCCCACCAAACTAGGTAGAACCACAGGGCACAGGCTCTATCCCAACAGAGCACCGGTATCCAACAGCTCACAGCGGTGAGGTCAGCCCAGCTCCCTCCCTGTGCCTGTTCCTGCCTCCGGGACGGCTCTGGAATGCCTGTGTGTCAGCAGTCAGAGCCCATGGTGCACTGTGAGTGCAGCATCCATCAGTCACAGCCTCGTTATGTGCTCAATGAGCCCTTTTTAGAGGCGTCAATCACAAGGACATGACATTTCCAGGCACCGCAGCAGCTCTGCTCCTGCTTTCCACGATGGGAAAGGCGGGACGCTTCACCTTCCTCACAGCCTGTTCTACAAGGCTTTAATTACCAGCTTCTCCACAATAAATTAAGCTCCCTACAGGTGTCCTCCAGGCAGGTTCAAAGCCAGGAGCTGGCCCATGCAGGAGGCCTCACCGTCGGTGCAGTCCGCAGCGAGGCTCCCGCCCTCCCGGCAGCAGGGCCGCGGGGCCGGGGGCTGCTCGGCGCCGTCCTCCCGCAGCCGGGCGCTGCACTCGGGGCTGCCCGAGGCCAGGCACATGGCCACCAGCACGTGGGGGCTCAGGGGCTTCATCTCCACCCCGTCCTGCTGGAAGGGGGCTCCGAGGGGCACGACGGGCAGCGCGCCGCCGCCGAAAGCGCCGTTGGTTTTGGTGAAACACCTGCGGGAGGGACAGAGGCCAGGGTTACTCAGAGCGGCTTCTTCCCCCCCTTTTCTTGAGAAAATGCGACTTCTAAATGTCAAATCAGCTTTAAATATATTTTTGGAGCAATTCTGACATGAAGGAAAGGATTGAGTGGGTTTTTTTTCGCCCAGCAGACAGCTGAAAACATTCGAAACACGCTCAGTTCCCCCATCGATTGAGACCCAGTGACCTGACTTGGGAGTCCAGTTCTCCATCAAAGCAACCCCATAAAACATGTTTTCACTGCCAAGATAAAGAGCTCAAACTTGAAACCCAAGCAGCAAGCTTAAGTACCTTGGAAAATAAATACTAAGTGTTATCGGAGTGAATGCAAATTAGAAAAAAAGATGCAATATTATAAATGCAACCCCCTTGTGTAAGTCAGATTGTGGCCCTGTGATATGTGTGTAAAGCTGTGGAACTGAAGCTGAAGTGCTGAGTCAATTGTTACAGCTGAGGTATTCAAGCTTTAAACAAAAAGGAGCAGGACTTTGACACACACACACCACTGTGGCACGAGGGCAAACTCCCCAGTGTTTGCAGCCCCACGAACAATGTGGCCTCAGGGAACATTTATATAAACAATTCCTACACAAGAAAGCCCTAATTACCCCAAAAGTAAAAGGTTCCCTTGTACAGCTGCCACAAACTTTGGGCAACTACCCACCAAAATGCTCCTGGTTCTGCAGGGCAGGACAGAGACGTATCTGTAGATAAAAGCACGGGAAGAAGGATGGGGAGTGTTCACACCCTCCAGCAACACCCCAAAATGCTCCCACTAAAGCTGAACAGGCTTCAGGTCCTTATGTGCTGGTGCAGACACAACTCTGAGCATCCTTCCCTTCCTGCCAAATGTAAATCCACCCCTAGCCTGCTCTGCTCCTGGGGACCACCCCACTGCACTTGCTCTGTGTTATCCTTGGGGCATCTGGAAGTACCAAAATTGATCCCTGGGACCTGTCTCCTTGGCTGCTGGCTCAGCAAGTAGCACTGTGTGCTGCTCCAGAGTGATTCTGGCCCAAAACTGAGCAGAGCAGATGAAAAACTGCTGGAAGAGGGAGGAAAATGGACTTGGACATCAGCAGTGCCAGGGCAGCAGCCAGCAGAGCTGACCTCAACAGCAGCCCAGCACTGAGCTCAGAGGGGTTTAAAACCAGGACATGTTAAGCTTGGCAGTCACAGTAAAGCCTTGCCCAAGTCCCAGAAACCACTTTTATACCATTAAAAAGGTCATGGCAATGTCTAAACCCATGACACTGCAGAGACCTGTCCTACAGCCCTGCCTAGAGCCTCAGTTCATACCTGAAACTTGATCAAAGCCCAGGATCAATATTGCCAGAACTGAAAGAGCAACAAAACATCCAACACCACCACAAATAAACTTTCCAGAGGAGGAACTGTAGTGACTTTCCCCTCCAGCAGATGCTTCATCTGCAAAGCCAAAACAGGGGACACATGGGTTCCCTCTGGAGCCTGCTCTCCTCCCAAAAGCCCTGAGGATGGAGCAGCACCAAGCTTCAACCTTTGCTCTCCTATTTTGTCCTTCTGCTCCCGTAACTGCCTCCAAAATCATTATTCCAAGTACCAAAATACCACAGAAGCCACTGGAGAATCCACATGAAACACATCTGGTCTTCAAACAAATCCATTTATTAGTTTGCCTTTCTCTCCGCAGAGGTTTTGACTGCACTCCCTTATTATTTAGAAAAAAAAAGGCTCAGAGAAACCCATTTAAAATGTTTGGGTTTGCATGTTTCTGGGGGTTTCTTCTTAAAGATACAGAGGTCAGTGTAGTTCTCTGTATTATTGTATGGGCTTGAAGGATGTTTCAACACAGCAGTTCAGCCTTTTAAGCTTAAATAACCACATTTTGATGGAAACTAGCCATGGGGATATCCAGAGCAGAGTGTGCAGGAAGAGTGATGTAAAATCCTTGCTGCAGAAAACAGATTTTCTATCAATTCTCAGTCCTGAAATCCTACCAAACTATAATCTAAAAAAATAATAGTTTAGATGAAAAAGCTGGAAAACCAAACTGACCCCCCTACATTTGAATTGCACATTTCAGATTTCTGATCAAAATACAGTGAATTTGCAAAGGAGAGAGATCTGCAAAAGTGTAAATTCCTCAGCAACCATGAGGTATCTTGAGAGCTTTAGCACAAAAGCACCAGAGAAGAAAAAAGATCAATTCTCAATCCTGTCAACCACAGGCTTTGTCCACAATAGCAAAGTGGGTCTCCAGGTTTCAGCAGCTTCTCCCTCTGGCAAGGCTCCACGAGCAGTTATGAGGGATAAAGTGTTAAATTAAACAGAAGATCCAGGGATTTCAGCACTGGAATAATAAAACCTGCTCTGAGATGGCTATTGCTGAAAACAGCCATGAAATAACGCTGAACTTTTAGGATTCATTTGCACGTGGCCACAATTCACATAACTGCTAAATTCACCCCAAATCAACACCAGCCCCAGGCGCTGGAACTCCAGGCTCCAGGTGGAAATGGGTCAGTGCAGAATTTGTGCCACCAAGGCCACGCTCCCCACCTGGAGAGCTCAGCCCACCAGAGGGGTTCCCACCTGAGCCTCCCTTCCCCTGCTGCCGGGGTGGGTGCAGAGGGAACTGCCTGATTTCAGCCCTCGAGGTGCAATGATTGCAGGGTGGGACAAGGAACAGGTTCTCTGTGCACCACTGGAAAGGCTTCAGGTCCTTTCAGGGGGAGCTCCTTCAGGAGGAGACAGCCCTTACCTGTACTACGAGGCTGAACAAAATGGGGAAAACGCTCCAGCCCCAAATTCCCACTTGCCAAAACCTACTGACCTGACTGCACCAACCCACCAGGCCTTCCTCCTCCTCCTCCTCACCGCCCTGGCCATCCAGCCAGCTCCCTGGTGTAAGGCTCAGGCACGTTCTGCTGCTCTGCAGTCCCTCTCCCATGTCCTCCCTGCACTCCCCCAGCGCCAGCACAGGGCCTGGCCCTGCAGCTCCCCTGCCAAGCCGAGGTTAATGATCCCCTCCGGGCTCAGGCAGCTGTCAGGGACAACTTGTTTCTCTATCAAGCAGTCAAATATAGAATGGGGTTGTGAAAACTCAAAGTTCAGGCCCTGCTGATGACCCGTCAGGGAGGAGCAGTGCAGTTGCAGAGGATGGAACTCTTTCCTTTGCTTTCTTAGGGGGAAAAAAAAAGAGCAAGTAAAAAATTAAATGTGTTTAAAACTGGAAGGCAAGCTCTTAATTACAGTGTTACACACATGGCATGTCCCAAATTATCAAGAGTCTCAGACATCCTGGTGAGAGCTGCTGCACAGCCTGCTGGAAAACACACCACTGCTCAGTGAGGGAATGTACTGGGCTTTCCTGAGACCTGCCAGGGACACTGGTCCAGGCAGGGCCTGCCCAGCTCCACCTGTGAGCAGCAGCTCACACACATTACATTATCATGAATGTATTTATGGAAGGACGAAAGATTCAAAGCTTATTATAAGTGATGTGTTAAAAAGTTAGAATAAAGTGAAGAATAAACTGTGAGAATAAAGTGAACGTGTTTTCTGCCTTCAACAACAGCTTCATTGTTCAACAGGAGTTGGATTTGATGATGCCTGTGGGTCCAACTCAGAATATTCAATTATTCTACGTTAATTTCAACTCAGCTTCTCCAGATGCTAAAGGCAGCTGAGGATTTTAACAATACAGAAAAATTAAAGTATGATTGAAAAAACAGCCCAGAACTTAGCAGTCAGAGCAGCCCAGCTCATCTGACTTACAGTCCTATTTATAATCTTTAAAATAACCAAAGGTTTAGTCAGAAGCCTAGAATGATATTCATTAAAACTTCCAAAAGTGAAAAACCTAATGATTTTTATTAGGTTTCCAACTTCTAGCTTTAACACAGAAGACAGATTTTCCCTTAATCTACACAAGAATCCTCCTTCCTATGAAAAAAATGTATCTCACACTGATAATGGCAGGTCAAACTGCTCCTGAAAGCCTCAAGAGCCTCAAATGCCACGTTTTACAAAGAACAGCATTGTGAAGGCAAAGGGGTGAGCTGGTCAGTGTTCTTAAGGCAATGCCAGGAAGCGCAAAATACAGAAGACCAATTAAATCCCATTTGACAAACTCCATATGGAATGATTTTGTTATCTCAAAACTGAAGAAAACACAGGAAATAAGGATTTTTTTCAAATCCAGTGCCCAGCCTGCCTCATTTCCTAGAGAGCATCAGAGGAGCACGTTGAGCAAAGCGAGCTGTGAGGATTTAACAACTTGATTCCATTCTATGGACAGCTGGTTTCCAGGTCAGCCCTGGAGCTCCTCGTGCCAGTGAGGGCTGCAGCTCCCAGCTTTTGTCAGCCCCAGCCCCAGCAGAGCACAGGGAGTGAGGGCAGGCTCTGCCTTGCTGCAGGTTGCTTCTCACCTGTTGTTGTTGCGGCAATTCCGGCAGCTGATGCACTCCGAGGGGTCAGCCTGCGGCACTGCCGTGTACATCCCGCCGCCCTGCAGCAGGAGGGATTCACAGTGAATAATCAGAACTCAAACTGCTGCTCAGACAGCCAGCAGAGGCACTGAGGAGGAGCTCAGCTCTCTGACTTGGTTTCCTGACTGCCATCCCCTTATCGATGCCCTGCTCCGGGCCGTACGTGGCACAGCAACACTGAGCGATTGTCCAGAGGCCAGGGGAGGGCTTTGCCAGTGTGTGTGTCAGGGAAAAGTAAATAACTGCAGCTTAGACAAGTATGTGGTCATTTCCCTGGTCTGTTTTCAGCTTAACATGCTGAGGTTTAATTTAATAAACACACTGTAAATATGTTTATTTTTAACGCTGATGACAGACACGAAAGCGAATTGCTGTTCATTAGCACACCAGGCTTGTTTAGGGAGACAGAGGATTAAATTTGGAGGGCTGATGTCACACACAAACCCATCCCACTTTCCTGTAATTACTCCGATTAGATCAGTTTACTTCGCTACACTGATTTTTGAACCGTTTCATATTTGCACAGATGGGGTAATTCCTCAGCCAGCAATGACTCCGGGTGCGAGGGATTTGGCGTTGTTGGTTTTGGCTGAGGGGGCCATTACAAGCCAGTTGAAATGCCCAGATTAACACATACCTCATTGTTAGGGAGCAGGCGGACAGTGATGGGGGAATGGGGCTGCAGAGCCAGGCTGCAGGAGGGAGCCAGCCAGGGAAGGCTCACCTGGCTTGGGGCAGTTCAAGTGGCAGGGAACTTCTAGCAATCCCTATTTTTTGCAAGAACAGAGCTCATCCTGAAGTTTTTGCGGGACAGGCAGCACTGAGGAAATGCCTAATTAGTCTTGATTGCCATGCTGGCCAGTTTCTCCCTTCCTCATTTAGCCCAATCATTGAAACAATAAAGAGCGACCTAACGAGGATGAGAACATCCTGTTCCTGCCTCGCCCACGTGCCAGCCCCAGCCCTGCTCAGTGGGCAGAGATCCTGTGACTCAAACTTTCTACAACACGGAGTGGGGAAAAAAAACCTCAGCCCCATCACCTGTTCCCAGCAAGACAGAGGTGTTGGGCAGGCACCTCATGGCACGGAGAAGCTCCAAGCACCAAGGCCTGTGTCACCACACACGTATTTCCTTCTTGCCCCCCAAAAAATAAAAGCAGGAGGGACAAAATATCAATGCAAATCCCCCAAGCTTTCTCCCAGGTGAGCTTTTGAGCAGTGCAAGTGTTCCCTCCCTGAGGGCTTGGAGACTCTTGGAGGGTTTCACCCACAGGTCAAAAAAACCCAGTCTGGGCCTTGGTTGCTCTTGAAAATAACCAAAACCAGGCACTTCTTGCTACACAGGCAGGCCAAGGACAGAATGGGGTGAAGAACTGACTGGTCTGGGCTCAGACTGGAGGGAACTGAAGTGGCAACTACTGTGCAAGTGCTAATTTGTTGTTCAATAAAATGAAGTGCTTGTGCTCAATTACCAACACAAACAATAGGCCCATTTTTTTTCTCCAGAAACAGCATGGGTTATTCAGACTTTTGAACTTTTTCTTTCAGTTTTCCTGGGCAATGTTCACAGTTTTGAGTAAGTTTAGTAAGTTTGAATGCAAGCCATCTGTTTCCATAGACAATAATGAAATCATTATTCTCTCTTGGAAACGGGACACGTTTCAGCAAATGAAGTATTTTTCCACAGCATACAAAGGCTGGATCGCAGACTGAAATTAGTTTTTAATTTTATTTTCAATTTCAAAACAAAAAACGAGCCTGTCTCAACAGTCACAAACAGGGGACTGAGAAGAAAAAAAAGCAGTGTTATTGCACTGCTGCAGTTCAAGATGTATGGGGCACTTCATTCCATGGAACCTCCTGCTCCATTCGTGCTTTGCCATAATTAATAGCATTGCTCAGAGTTACAGATCTGAAACAGGTGGGGGAAAAACGGGTGATCCATAAAGCTGCAGAATAAGCAGCTATAATTAAATGTATTTAACTTGGAGATTGAGAAATACCATATGTACAAGTAAAGTATCTCAGCCCAGCACTGAGGCATTCTCAGAGCTTACATGCTGTTAGGAGGAGGGTAGAGGCAGATTTCCCAGAGTCAGTGGAATTCTTGCTGTCATCTGATATCCTCAAATGAAAACCATGATGTTTGTATCACAAATATCAGCCCAGTTGCTTCCTCTGGGATAAGGAATTCAGTGGAACTGGCTGTTATCAACGGATGAGTATTCCCCCACCCTGCTTCCACAGCCCCTGGATAAATCCCAAGGTCTGGGCTGAGCTCCCACCCGCTGTAGGACCTTACGTTCACGAGGTGGTGGGGATGTTTGCTGTCCACGTGTGTTCTGGGCAGGGAGTTGGTGTGCCCGGGGTACAGCCCTGCTCCTCCTGCACTCCCAATCCCATTGACACCGTTGGCAGCCTTGTGGTGGGCGTGGGGGCAGCCGTTGCTGAGGCCGTTGCTGAGGAAGCTCCCGTGGATGCTGCCGCTCACCCGGCTCGTCCCGGGCAAGGTCGTGTACTCAATCATCTGCCCACTGATATCTGCCCCTTGGTACAGGTAGCCAGGGGGGTCGTATTCTGCAAGAGAAAGCACTTCTGTTGCTAAATGAGAAGCTAAACGAGCATCCCTAAAAAATAAAGAAACATATTTTTTCTTTCCCCAGCTTTTGTGAATTAATTCTGATATCCAAGTGTTTAGCAGACAAACATAGAAATGGAAAACAGCCACATCCTGGAGAGCAGACCAGGGATGTTAGTCTGGAAGGACTTGGCTGATGTCAATCACTACAAGGGCATCCTTAAAACAAGCCATTTGTATCATCAACAGCCCCTCTGCCATATCTGCTCCGAGCTGCTTCCAGAAGATCTCTCTGGCCTGCAGCTGAAGACACTGTCTTATCTTGCAAGAAGTTTTGTTTCATTGCTCTCTGTAGGACAGTAAGGGCATTTAAAAATAACCACACACCGTGGCAAGAGCATGGCTGACTTATGCACAAGGAGCTGAAAAGGCCAGTGCAGATTCTGCTGGCTCTGGGTTGTTGGTGGGTACAGAGCACCTTGCAAAGCTCCTGCTCCAGGCTCCTGCTCGTTAATGGGCAGGTTTTCCTTATTAACACCTCTCTGGAAGACTTGGCCATTGAATGCCATCTCACAGTGCAAGGACTAAGAGGTAACAAGGGACTTGTCCTAGTGCTGCAAGTTCTCTTTCTTTGCAGATGCACTTGAGAAAGGGAGGGATGCAGGGGGTTTAACTCTCCACATTTTAACAAGTGCCTATGATTACACACATGGTGCCTCTGCAATCAGCAGAGACCTATGCAGGGGCTTAAAGTTAAACATAAGCTGCAGGAAGTTTGCCCAGGCCTTTCCCACACCGTTCTCTGGCTGAAACTGCAGCGCAATCCTTGAGGGACACCGCAGGGTTGGGAGCATCAGGGTGAAGAAACGGAGACAGTGCTGCTCTTAAAAACCCAAGTGTGCACCCAAGGCACACCTGAAGTACAAGTCTCTACAGAAATGCCAGGAAACTGCTTCCCATCCACAAAACGCAGCGTGGACGCTCCTAATTTTCCTCTGGTAACATTTTGAACATTCGGGAAGGGAAGCAAGCGCCACTCACTGTGCATGGCATTCTGCTGCCGGTTCTTCCAGAGGCACATGGCGATGAAGACGATGAGGATGAGCACCATGACGCCCAGCACGCAGCCCACGATGAGGTACAGCATGTCACCGCTGCGCACGGGGCCGCTGGCCGGCCCGGCCCCCGCCCGCTCGGGGGGACCGGGGGGCGTGCTCAGCTCCCTGGCCGGGTACTCCGACGCTCCCGGCGTGCGCTTCACTGCATGGGCACACACAAGGGGCAGCGCCGTCACTACGGGCGGTTCCTACCTGTGTTTTTCTCGTTATGAAATGAAAATAGCTCCTGCTGAGTCCCAGTCCCGATGCCTCGCAAAGAAAGCTTCCAAGTCAGTATTAAACCTGCAATGAGAAGGCTGACTCCTATTGGGTAATGACTGTTTGCCTTGGTGATTACCCCGCCTGCTCACCCGCTCTTTGAGGTCACTGCAGCTTTAACGAGCTGCTCGAGGTACCCATGGCTGCAACTGCTTTAAGTCCCAACTGGAAAGAGCACAAATCTTTCCACTTCTGAGGTCAGGAAAAACCACAACACGCATTTCTCTCGCCCAGGCTGTGCCAGATGAGCTACTCTTATCTGATGTGAACCCTGCTAACCCTCCTTTCCAAACCATACAGTTGAAGATCAACCAAGAGATGAACAGAAAATCACTGAAAGTGAGACGCTAGTTTAACCCAGGAATTACATTTCCATTAGTTTCCAGGGCACCACAGTTCAGATTTATTCATTTGACATTAAAAACCTAAGAGAGGTGCCTGGCTTAGGAGGGAAGCTGTCAGAGATACTCAAGCAGCTGCATGCAGGTATGTTGGATAAGCTGGATCACCCTTATTAAGCTTGGGGGAAATACACTTTAAGGAAGAGGCAGTGTGAATGACAGATTACATCTTGCCAATTTTAAAATTAAAGAAAGTTATACTCCTTGCAGGAGGGAGACCAACTGTGTGCACAGCCGTGAAGCCCTGCAGCTCCTAGTCCTTCCTTCAAAGGTTTCACTACTCACTTCACTGAATTTTGATGCTTCCGCTCCCAGAGGGGTTTTTTCTTTTTTTTTTTCAAACATTTTTTCATAGCACTGCATTTGAAGTTTACTGTCTGCATTTTCCCTTTACAGCCTTACTTGGTTTTAGAGATTAAAGGAGACAGGAATTCTTCGCAAAATAAATGTGACTGCCATATCTGACACTTCCCGAGAACAGTACAAACTTTGTGCCAGAGGCATGCAGGATTAGGGATGGAGGCAGCCAACACAGCCATCAATTGCTGTGGTCTGCACTTATACAACGTGTCACAGAGGCCTGAAGACATAAAACAGACGTACAAATCAATTCTGTCATCTTCAGGCACATGGTTGTCTCCTAAGGAGAGGCCATCAGCACGGCAGAGGCAGCAGCGCTATCTCTGAGGGCAGGCGGAGCTGCAGAGCTCTGCTGAGAGCAACAGATCACTTTCCATATGTTCAAAACAATCCCAGCTTCGGAAGACAAAACAATCCTCCGAAACATTCCAGGAAATTGCGCTCATCGTGGCAGCTGACTTTGGGAGAATTCCCCCCAGTGGAACCTTCCCGCCGAGCCTCACCTTTGGTCTCGCAGATCATCACGTTGCTGTACTCGCTCTCCCCGCCCTCGTTATAGCACTGCATCTTAATGTCATAGGAAGTTTCAGGCTGCAGGTGATTTATCAGGTGCCACTGCTTTGTACCTGTGGGGGGAGGAAAAATAAATCAGCTGCAGTTCAGTGACTCACGTGAGCCACAATTCTGGACAAGCGTGTTGCGTGGTCCTTCTCCACCAACTGCAGCTTGTCTTGTTAGCACAAAAATCTTTAGCAGCAGTTTATAGACATAGCTGAAACCATGATCCACTAGAGGCATCCCTTCCCACAGCAGAGGCTTGGAACTAGGTGAACTTTAAGGTCCCTTCCAACCCATGATTCTCTAAGATTCGCGTTATCTTGTGAAATTGATTACTAGAAGAACCTTTTGAGGAATTAAAGTGAGGTTTTTTTCAGTGCTTTCAATGGATTTTTTAAATAAAGTTTTTCTCTACAAAAGCCAGAAGTCACTAAACTCAAAACCCAGACATCCAAGTGCATTTAAATTCAACAGCAGCCCCGTGCACCCTAAACATGGAACTGCCAAAGGGATGGGTTTAGGGTGGGTTATGCTGACTATTTACAGTACACTGAGCAAATAACAAGGACAACTGGCACAGAAAGCTTGGGACAAGGGCAGAACTCGGCTGTGAGCAGCCCCTCTGGCAGCCTGCAGCCCTCGAGGCACCGCTGCAGCCGCCGCTGTCGCGTGGGGAGGACACATCTGGGTCGCTCAGCTTGGCCAAACTCACCAATAATTGAACGTGGATTTTATGAACCATCCTGGGAACGCAGCGAGGCTGTCCCGGTGCTGCTGCCCCTGCCGGGCCCGAGCCAAGCAATCTCCTCTCATAGGCCGGGTTTGTCATCTCTGGCCCCCGGCCAGCATTTCATTTAGACACCCTCCTGAAGTACTGAGCACTTCGGGATAAATCACTCCCAGTTTTTACTTTCACGGGCTTGTGACAAATTTTAATAAACAGCAACCTTTTTTTTTTTTCTTTTTTTTTTTTTTTGAGGGAGTTTAATTAACTGTTTGAGTGCTCTTAATCCCTCTTGGAAAATACCACCTTGAACTGTTTCCACTGTTTCTAAGGAACTGTCTACCACCTACTGATTTAAGCATTAATAAAAAGGCTCGGGCGTGCTCGGGCTGTCACCGTGACGCTGCCCCAGCTCCTCCGGGACCCCAGCCCAGCTCCAGATCCCCCTGCCCGGCCCCAGCAGGGCCGGGGGTACCCAGGAGGGCCCCTCTGGATGCGGGGCTGCCCCTGGTCCTGCCCTCGCCTGCTGCACGTCCCAGTGAGGGAGGACAAGCCCCTGGCTGAAGCTGGACCCGCCTTTCCCTAAATCGCACGTTTTCCCAAGATCCAGGCTGGCTTTTCCCGGCGCCCCCACCCCCAAGCATTCCTTTCGGTAATTACTACACCAGGTTTTAGGTTTCCGCTTCAAACCATTAGTGGAACTGGAATCAGTACAGGCACTTTAACTGTCCTCTCCGTGCACCATTAGCAAGGGAAAACATTTAAACAACTGACATCAGACTGCATTTACATTGAAAATTCAATCTCCAGGACCCTCGAACCAGAGAAATTCAGACCATCGCTGCAGGACAGGGGTGATTTTGCTTTGCTTTTGCTTAAAGCGGCTGAGAGATACGGAGGAGCCATCAGAGTCAAGCCTTTTGCTTGTTTTTTTTTTTCCCTTCAAATAAGATCTGATTTGCCTGTAGCGGCATTTATAAGGAAGAAAAAGGTTTCTGCAGAGTTTTGAATGTCTCGAAAGACAAGACTTAACAGGAAGCGGTGAGGAAAGCCTGCGGCAAGCACTTAGCTAGCACAGGCATCACAACACTTTTTCCACAACTCACGCAGTCATTTCAAGATAAAATTCCCTGTCAAAAAACAGACAGATTAATTCAAAGGTAACAGAGGGGGAAAAAAGTGGAGAACAAGTGATTTATGGCAAAAATACCTTAAGTCACATGTTCCTCTACATATTTCATATCAAGTGCTTCCAATCACACCTTAATTGAAAATAGTTCTCTCTCCCTTTTTTCCCCCCTGAAAAGTTAATTTAGGGGAGTACAGTAAAAAAAAAAAGTTGAAGCTTAAATCTTTCCACCAAGTGATTTCTGTTGCAGGCTCTGGCAGAGCGGAGCAGCTGCTAATGGTTTCAGACTGCCACAAAGAGTTCAATACACACACGCTCGGAAAAAAAATCCGAAACAAGCTAATTTCACAGCACAGTGGAGCCCACTTAAACAACTAACTGCTCAGTGTATAAGATTTATAAACACACAAGTTCTGTCTAGAAAAGGCTAAAATACATTTGCAGATGAAGGTGCAGCCTGCATAAGGTTCTTTAAAGCCTCTGAGTCCAAACTCTGGATCTTTAATAGCTTTATAGTGTGCAAAAGCTTATGTCATGCATCAAAGTACTATGTGCAGTATTGTCTGGCAGGGGAAAATTTTCAAAATAAAGGCCCATTCCTCTTGTAACTGAAATAAATGAGGGGGAAAAAAATAATTAACGTCATTGGGCCAGAATGAGATCACTGCGTTTGCTCAGCCCGAGCAATAAGGACATTAAATAAAATATTTTTAAAAGGGTTTTCCACTTCTGGACTAATATAGACATTATCTAATAACTTCTTCCAGGAAAATGATGATCTAATATGCACAGGGGAAAAAACTAACTTGATTAAAAGGCAAAATGAAGCACAAACATACCTGCATTTGCAGAGTGCTACAGCACTTGAGGCTAAAAGCAACTTCCTTATAGCAGGAGAAGTGATTAGGCGAGGTAAGAGGAGAGAAGGGCAATTGCACACAAGGTACTACCAGCTTAGAAAGTCCGTGCTGGTGTAAATAATTTTAAAAGCCAGCAAGTTGTTAGTACAGTCTGTAACCCAGATGTTTTTGTCCTGGGTTAAACCTCATTTACACTGCTTTCTCTTTATACAACTTGAAGCTACACCAGTTTAAATAGACCTTCATTAGGGATCTGCAGCTGTATAAGAAGCCAAACTTAAACCCAGTATTTCGTGCTCAAGTCTCCACGTCCAAGAGGCTTCAGGAGGAAGAAACCACCTCATGTGTGGGCAAAACCTGACGTTAGGTAGAGATAGCTCCTTCTGTGAGATATATGGTAAAGACTTAGCTTGGGGAAGGCAGTTTAGGTTTCACATAAACACAGCCAGCGTGGCTGCAGGGTGTCCCCTGCCCGGCCCCTACCGTCCACCACGTCCCGCTTGTAGTCGCTGTCGTTGTCGCTGTCCGTGGGCCGGTAGTAGATGTAAAACCCTTGGATGGGCGTGTTGTTGTTGCTCGATGTGATGTACTGCAAGAGAATTTTAAGATGGCATGAGAGGAGGAGAATTTTAACTGGGACCTGCTGAGTTGTCATCACCGAGTGTGTCATCCTCTGGAAAGGGGAATATTTTTGATAGCAGAGGTGACTGAACTCCTCGGAGTAGCCGGAGTGTGGGATGGGGACAAGAGGCTGAGCTGGGGCTGACATTTTCCTCCCCATCACTTTCCAAACCCTCAGTTAAGGTTTGACCGTGCACAGCCTGAAAATCTGCGTGATTAATGCAAATGGAAACATTGATACCATAAAACTCTTCAGAAAGAGTTAAGGTCACTCTAAAAATCAGCTCAAGAATCTTTTACTTTAAGTTATGCAGCCTCCTGAGGAACTAGAGGTTATTTTAAGTTTATTATCCTTAACATCTCTTAAGGCTGAGCTAGCAGAGCAAACTAACACTGGGAACTCTACACATTAAATCCTCCAAAGTATACCAGGGGGTTAGATTTCAAAACAAGAGCAAAGAATTTCTGTGGGTTTCAATAAGGACTTTAAAGTACTTGTTTACAATAGACGAGGTAACAGGGGAAAGGAAAACGTTTCTCTAACATGAAACCTCCACTGGATGGGAGGGAAGACGGCGGGTTCGAAACGCTCCCAGCCACCCCAGCCTGGGTGGATTGACAAAAGCAGCGGGAATTGCAGGAGACGGAGCCAACTCACAACTCATGGCCTGAGCAGGGCTTGGGACAGAGTTAAGCCCACTGGTGCCTCTGCTATGTCTGTGCCAGAGCAGGTGGACTGGGGCGGCTGCAGCCCCTCACTGGAGCTGCCAGTTGGGCACATCTGGCGTAACCTGAGGAGGGGTGTGTGGGGTCCCTGGGGAGCTGGAAGGGGAGTGGGGTGGAGGGAAGC
This sequence comes from Climacteris rufus, assembly GCA_013398175.1. Lineage (NCBI taxonomy): Eukaryota > Metazoa > Chordata > Aves > Passeriformes > Climacteridae > Climacteris > Climacteris rufus. The sequence continues at coordinate 36,783 of VZRZ01005890.1, forward strand.
TGGGAGATGGTGCAAAAGGCAACAGACAACTGACGGGGCTGCCTCTGAGCAGGAAAAAGAGTCTGGAAATTGGGGCAAAGGGCTCAAGAGGCATTAACTCCCCCAGTTCTACCACATGGACACGAAGCGTCTGGGCCCTGTTCTAGGAACACGATCATCTCCAGGCCTCGGGGGCAGAAAGCACCCCTGCCCACTCTGCAAGCAGCTCTTCACCCTCGGCTCTGCAGAGCCCCAGCGGCACAAACTGCGAGGAGCACGGGGGGCCGCACACCCACCGTCCACTTGAGCATGATCTGCGTGTCGCTGACGGCCTCGGTGTAGGCGATGTGCGGCCCCGCCACGGGCCGGCTGGAGAAGCGGCTGCTGAAGCCGGCCACCTGGTAGGGCCGCGACGCCGCGCTGCGCGGGCTCTCCCCGTAGTTGTTCACCGCGATCACGCGGAACCGGTACATTTCTCCTTTTAAGGGAAAGAGTGGGAGAAAGAAGCCGTTGGAGCAAAACAAGCGCTAGGAAGAGGATTCAAGGAGAGACTAAACAGATTAGGAAGCGCTTTTTGCACAGCATCCAGTTAGAAGGAGCGGAGGAGGCCTTGCCACAGACTGATGGGGAGATATAAACAGCTTCTATAAGTCACTCAAGGGAAATCCAAAGCTCGTTGTACGCTCCATCAGCTTAGGAAGTCCCTGAACTGGTGGGCACTGAGAAGTTGCTTCAAAGGATCCCTATCACCATCCACTCTCTCTTCTGTTGTGCTCTTTCCCTGAGTTTTCAGGGCTGGACACTGGGAGAAGTCACAACAGACATTTTTCCATTAATGCATTTTTCTCTGCATTCTGAGTGCTCACTAGAAGGACAATTAAGTAAAAAATAGCAGTGATACAAAACCCTCCTCTCCACATGAACAAGTATTAAATTATGGTGGGGTTTTTTCCACTTGGAAAGCCAGAAATCAACTCGAATTCATGTAATGAGCTCCTAGGCCTTGCACAAAACCCAAACCTAATGGAGCAGAAACGGGCTAATCCAAGCAGAAGTTAAAACAAAACAACCGAAGAGCTGCAGGAACGAAAGGACATTGCTGATACCTGGTTCCAAGTTGCGAACTTCCACAGACAGCTTGGAGGGAGAGATGCTGTCGGCCGCGACGAGCCAGTCGCTGCTGCGGCCCAGGCGCTTGTACTCCACCTTGAAGGCCGTGATGGGGGAGCCCCCGTTGGCGCGGGGGATCCACGTGACGTACACGGATGACTCCGAGGCCGTGGAGATGGTGGGTCGGTCAGGAGCTTCTGGAACTGAAATGGGAAATGCAGTTACAAGAGGATTAGAGTCAGCTGAAACGTCATTTTCGGTAACAACAGATTAGACTCGCTGCTGATGATGAAGTTGGACTTCACATATGAACAAGGAGAATCTTAAATCCTCCTGAAATCACCACTGCCCTTACTCTGCTGGAAAAGATGAGCACACAACAGAGGAATTGAGTATCTTATCAATATAGTATTAAAAATTATATGGTGGTTTGGGTATTGCACTACTCCAATCATCTCTGTATGGAAACAGACACATACACTAAGTGAACAGGAAATTCATGACTATTATTTTCAAGCTCCCCAAATTCCCCCAGTCCCAATGAAACTTCAACCCTGGAGAAATGAGAAAGAAGAGCAAACAAAGCATGCACCAGGATATACTTACGGAACTCACTGAAGTTACAGGCAGCAGTGGGACAGAGAGAAGGGAAAGAGGGGTGTTAGTAAATCTGGTTGTAAGAGCTGTGAGGCTTTACTAAGCCAGCCTGGATTCATGAACACTGAGCCAGCACTGAGGAGAGGAGCAAGGAGCAGCAGGTTGGCAGCTCTGGGGCATGGAGCAGCTGAGCATTTGCAGCCAGGCACAAGTAAGGCCCTTGTGTGGCTCCTCTGACATTCAGTGCTGCTGAAAGACTGCAATGCTCAGCTCCTCGTCTGTGTTGTTAAACCTCTCCACTCACCTTTGGCTTTACCCCAAATTTTAGATACCTTTGAGATCTCAGCTCCTGAGTAAATCTGCCTGAATCAGGCCAAGGAGTTCAAAGGCTGGGGGGGATGAGAAAAAGGACTATAAACGTGCTGGTTTCACTGGAAACCAGGCCAAACATCACACCTACTGGGAAGCACTTACATCTCCTCACCATCACAAATAAGCCCATCCCTGGGAAGCCGCAGGAAAACATTCAGAACAGATATCATCCACTTTGAGAACTTAAACCTCTGACACAGTAATTTCCCATTTCCCCTCTTCCTCTTTCACAGTGGAAGGAAAGAGAAAACCAGAGTATTTAGCAAAAAGAAATTGCAGGTTTAAAAATGAGCAGCAAGATCATGGGCTGTAAGTGAAAACTGTCTTGTTTTTTGCCAGCCACACATGCAGGCAGCAGCATCCTTGGAAATATCCTATGTAACAGAGCAGCCTCAGAAGAACATAGAAGAGGCAATACAAGCACCTGGAGCAGTAATAAACACAGGTTAACTCAGATGCAGCTCTTTGCAACACAACTTTTAGCACCCAAACCACAAACCATGCACACTCCTACCTCCGCTGTGGCGAGACAGGTCTGGAAGGACAACACCAAAATTATTTGTGCCTTCATGAACAACGGGATGTTTAGGGATGCCTATGGGTGGAGATGGAGCCTGTGTGTTCTTTGAGGATGATGTTCTTTCTAAGAAAGATTTGACAGACAGGAATCAGTGCAGGACCTGGGTAAGGAAATGCTGTTTGTCAGCAATGCAATGCTGTTTGTCACTCTCTGCTCACTCTACAATGTCATTTGCTACAGCACTGCCCTGGCTGCAAAGCCCAAGCTGCACAATCAGGATAGCAAATGTGGAGTTTCTCTGGGAGAGCAAGTGAGGAGATTTCCTGCCCCAGCCCAGGGACTCAGGCAGTGGATCAGTGACTGTCCACCTGCAGCACCGACATCTGCAGTGCTCAGCAGTGATGCCGCTGCCTCCGGCCTCTGCTGCCAGGCCCTCTCATCACATCAGGTGGGGAAATATTCACACTGAAATCCACGTCTAGAGAAGGAGTAAAAATGCTGTGGAAGCAGCTAGAGCCAGGACTGAGAGGGCTTTTGGCCTTGGCTGTAGGGATGGCAGGACAGTTCAGAGGGGGACAGGGGCAGCAGTACTGACTCCTCTGAGTCTGTGGGGGATAGGGACAATGAACAGGAAGTGTCAGCTGGGTTTAACACGATGGGCTGTGACAAGGGGGTTTGCTGGTGTGAAGATTTCCTCGTCCCCCAGTAAGTTGGAGGGTTTAGTGGGAGGAACATGAGTATGAACAGTAGGATGTCTTTTATGGAAAGGTATGGGTGGAATGGGATTTTGCCACAGTTTGATACCATACCCTGGGGTTTGTTTGAGCCTGACTCGTGGAGGAAGGTGGGGTGGAGGAATGTGGGGCCTGTGAAGATAAAGGGAGGAAGTATAGGGCAAAAAATAGAGTAAGTAGGGGGTTTTCTATGGAGAATCCTCCTCAGGCTCATTCTCTGAGGGTCTGTGCAAGGAAGGGGATGGCTGAGAACAGGCTGGGGGTGACTGTGGCCCCTCAGAATGGTGTTTGGCCTCATGGTGGAACACAGCCTACGAAGGGGGAGCAGAAGGACTCCTGTGTTAGAGGTTTCTTTGTGTAAGTAGGAGCCATAGTAGAATCCTCATCCAGTGTGCTGATAGATGCAGATGAAGAATGGGGCTCCCTTTGGAGCAGATTAGGAATCAATCAGCCATACTGAACATTTCTGTGTCTGGGTGAGGGTGGTGCAGGCTGGGGCTGTGTCTGCTGGGCTGTAAAGGGCAAGGAGTAGGTCAGTCAGGATTTGAGTTGTTAGGCAGATGCCTGGGAGGGACCCAAAGTTTCATTAGGCAGAGATGTTCTGGGGGGTGGGTAGGTCACAATTAGGGAATTGTTGGCTTTTATTAGCAGGGGGGAGATTTTCAGAGGTTGGGGGCCCTCAGTTTTGGATCTGTTTGTTGACAGAATGATGATAAGGATGGATAGGGCAAAGGATCCTAAGTAGGTTTTACAAATTTCATGAATACATTACATTCTTAATAAAATTTTAAGCTATCCTGGCCTTCACAGAGTCCCAGAATGGTTTGGGTTGGAAGGGATCTTTAAGCTCATCCCTTCCCACCCCCTGCCATGGGCAGGGACACCTTCCACTATCCCAGGGTGCTCCAAGCCCTGTCCAACCTGGCCCTGAACACTTCCAGGGATCCAGGGGCAGCCACAGCTTCTCTGGGCACCCTGTGCCAGGGCCTCTCCACCCTCACAGGGAAGGATTCCTTCCCAATATCCCATCTAACCCTGCCCTCTGTCACTTAAGTGTCATTCTTGGAAAGTAGTATGAAAAAATATCAACTTGTTTGTGTGTTAAAGCGTGCAGGCACCAGCGTCCAAGCTTGAAATTAAAAAAATGTTCTGATTAGGAATGTCGTGCTTGTTGCTGTCTGCACACAACTGTCAGAACAGCTGGCTCGTGGTCAGCAGAGATTGTCACTGAGGTGTCTGCAAAGCAAACCAGGAGCAGCTTTGTTGATACAGGAAAACTCGATGGTGCAGGGTTTCTTTTGTGATTCTCTGAAAAACCTCAGCAAGGACAGGCTGCTCCCTGACTTTACTCCTTCAAGCAAGAGGAACCTCACAGTATAAAACTTAACAACCATAACATTATCAGGCTTTTAACAGCTCCTACTTACCAACAGCCTCACGCTCGGGGCAGTTTGCCCTAATTTGAGCTACGAGAGGCTGTTCTTTAGCCAATAAATTGCAGAACATGTCACATACGGCTGAGCAGATGTCATGAAGTGACCGATGCGATTCCGTAAGCGTCTGGGGGAGGCCGCGGCGTGCTGCACCTACCCTTGCTGGTGCGGAAGGTCAGCATGGCCGGCTGGCCCTCGCCGGCGGCGCTCCGGGCCACCATCAGCACCTCGTAGAGGCTGGAGGGCTCCAGCTCGGTGAGGCGCAGCTCGTTCTCGCTGCCCGGCACGCGCACCGTGTGCCAGCCGCCCGCCGCGCTGCCGCCGTCCTCCAGCTGCGCACAGGGAGACAGGCGTCAGGGAGTGCCCCAGCCCCACACACGGCCTGCCCACGGAGCTCTGCCTCCCCTCAACACCCCTCTGCTTTCTGTGTGCACCCATGGTTTGTCTCCAGCCTCCTCACACGGCTCCGGCTGCC
>VZRZ01005890.1:42267-75249 GCA_013398175.1 Climacteris rufus
GAGCTCTGCCTCCCCTCAACACCCCTGTGCTTTCCTACATTCACCTATGGTTTGTCTCCAGTGTCTCCAGCCCTTTTCACAGACCTCTGCCTCCTCTCAAAACCCCTGTGCTTTCCTACATTCACCTATAGTTTGTCTCCAGCCACTTCCACGGCGCTCTGCCTCCTCTCAAAATCCTGCTGCTTTCCTACATGCACCCATGGTTTGTCTCCAGTGTCTCCAGCCCTTTTCACAGACCTCTGCCTCCTCTCAAAACCCCTCTGCTTTCCTGCATTCACCCATGGTTTGTCTCCAGCCACCCCATGGAGTTCTGCCTCCTCTCAAAACCCCTCTGCTTTCCTGCATGCACCTATGGTTTGTCTCCAGCATCTCCAGCCACTTTCACAGCACTCCTTGGATAAACTCGACTTGTTTTCCCTCTCCACGCACTTGGTTTTGACCTTTTCCTTTTCATTCTCACTCGTGGCCAAAACTACAAGAGCCCAAATGATTTTCAAGCCTTCAGCTAAAGGGCTGGACCCAATACCCTAATGAGAAGGAGATTTTCCCTGTACTAGCCCAGCTTTCCCTGTACTTCAGCATTTTTAAATATTTATTGGCTAAAACAGGCAACAAAAAGTATATCTTAGTTACTCCTTGCCGCTGGGAAAAAAGTCAGCAGGGAGACCAAAGATTTGGGTTTATTAATCCTTTTTTTGTTAAAACAAAAATGAAAACACTTTTTAACTTAGCAGTGAAACCACCAGCTCCATTTAAGAAAAGAGAGATTCTGGGTAGTCTCTTAATGCTTGACCTTTGCAGGAAAACATTACTCCAAATCCCAAAGGAAAAGACAAAGATTCCATCAAAAATAAACTACTAAACAATATAAGACTTTAATAAAACATTGGAGGCAGATCTAAAACGCTGTGGATTATCAAAGGTTACGACAGAGATCTTTGTTCAGCTATTTTCTTCTATAGCAACCACTCCAAGACCTTTATTCCCCCACATTTTTTTTCTCTATTAAAAGAGAGAAATCAATAAAATAATTTAATGACACAAAGAGAGCACCACCCTAAAAACCAGGGTAAACTCCCTGCTGAGAAACACATGAGTGAGCAAATTTAATGTGGAAAGGATTGGTGTGAGTGAAGGGAGAGCATCAAAAAGGTCAAAAAAGCATTCAGAGCTTCCAGGGCTTACGTGAACCAACCGCCTTTGGATAAGAAATTATCACCAACAGACTCTGGCACTCAGTTTTCAGGAACCAACAGGTCAAAAATCTAAGCATTCCCTCCAGGCTAAGACAAGATCAGGATGTAGAGGATTAAAAAGCTTATGAAAAATAAATCAAACAGCTTTGCCACGCAGCAAACTGGTTTGCTTGGAAGAACAGATGCAGGCATTGCTTGGTCCTGATTTTAGAATCACAGAATCTCCTGAGCTGAAAGTGGCCCACAGGGATCACCGAGTCCAGCTCCTGGCTCTGCACAGGACACCCCAGGAATCCCATGGGATTTTAAGTGTTGACACACCATTTTAAGCTACCATTTTAACCTACCTACCATGGTAGGTACTGCCCAGCAAATTTTAGTTCTCCTTCATATTTGATAATTTCAGTTTAATTGAGTCCCTCTGGGAGGCAGAGCAGCAAATGGTGACACACTAGGGTAAAACCCAGCTTCCCTTCTGCTCTCACACACAGATTCAAGCTTGCTCACACAAATGTTGTGTGAGCAACATGTGTGCACTGACGTTGCACACAACATGCAAAGGACAGAAAAGCCTGGATAAATCTCACTTCAAACCAGACAGAGCAGTGTGTTTGTGACAACATCAGCCATCCCTCAAACGAGCTGTGTGGGCACAGAACGCTGGGCTTCAGCTACATCCCGGCCTGAGCCTACACCGCTGGTTCCTCGAGAAAGCCAACGAGAGGCCAACCTGGGGGGGACAGGGGACAGCGGGGGGGACAGGGCACGGTACCTTGCGGTATTTGACAAAGTAGGCGTTGATGGGCAGGCCCCCGGCGCGGCCCGGCCGCCACACCAGGCTGTAGGAGTCGGGCCTGGCCGTCTGCGGCGGGCTCAGGATGATGGGAGCCTCGGGCGGCGCCTTCTCCAGCGCGGCCGCCTCCGGGGCCGCTTTGCTTGGAGAGGAGCTGGAAAACGCCGGCTGCGCCCCAAAATCGCCGCCGCTCTCATCGCGCTGGGCAAGCTCCAGAGGGGCTGTTTGTCCTGCTCTGCTGCCAGCTGCTGAAGGAACTGCAAAGGGAGGGTCTGGTTACATCCCCACGGTGAGGGACGCTCGCCCCGCGCCCGGGGGACGCTAAATCATTTCAGAGTGACATTTCCAAACAAGCCCCGCTGCAAAAACGCCAGCTCCAGAGGTGCCCACACAGACCTGAGCCCAATGCCAAGCTGCGGCCTGGGTGTTTTTTCAGGGCACAGCAGTGGGGTTTGGTTTGTTTTATTTGGTTTGGTGTTTTTTTTCACAGTAGCAAAGAGAGAAAACCTGAAACTCAAGGTCTACAGGCACAGCTTGACTGCATCTCCACTAAATTAAATCACGGCAATGCATATTAAAAGAAATAAATAAGTATATGGCTACATTTGTGAGACAAACAGAGTAATTTGTACGCCGTTGTACAAGGAACTTTTCATGGCCTGCACTGGCATGCACACAAGAGGACATTCTCCTACCCCAGCTTCTGAGGTTTTAGCTGTAATTTCGAGAAGCTTTGAAAGCTGCACAACTCAACTACTTCATTTGAAAATTTATGCTGAGAATAAACTCAGTTTACAGGAAGATCTACATGCAATTTAATACCAGCGCATTTCTAGAAAACCTTCTCCAGCCTCCTCCATCCTATTTACTTTTGCTGGTATGAAAAAAAAAATTATCTACATAATATCTGTATTCTAAAAGGGGCCACAATCCAAAAAAAGAGCCCTGTTGGGCTGACGCGGGGCTCATCAGAATTCCAGGCAGGAAAGGGATGGCAGGTTGGACATCTGAGATTATCCAGGACAAGAAAATGTCAGTGCTTAAAGCAAGAAGGTTTGGGAAGCAGTGCAGCTCCTCAGGGCTGCACACGGCAGCAGGGGGACAGCCAGATGTTCGGAGCCCTGTCCGTCCTTTCAGATTTGTGTAGGTTTATGTTACGTGCCGGGGTCTGGAAGGGGAAGGGAATGAAGGGAACTTGGTTTACAAAACAAACAAATTCCTTGGTAATGTAAAGCCTAGGCAGTGTTAGCCTGGCTGACTCAGATTCCTCCAAACCTCCATTAAAATACCAGCAGCAAGTGTGGCTGCTATTTTTGGCCACTTTTTAAAAAGCTGGGAAGGAAAGTTCTCTTTTCAAATTGAAGACACGCTCTCGGCAAGCATTCCTTGTTTGTTTCTTCTCATTTATTTAGCAATGCCACAGAGACAGGAAGAAGGGAACAACGTGGGGAGGATGTCCCCAAAGCCAGATGGTCTTAAAATGTCAGACACTCCCAGAACAATCCCTGAGCAAAAGGGTATCTCCACTGTCAGTGGAGTAGCAGGAAGGGCCTGATATTGGAAACAAATGGGAGGAGGTGGAAGGCCCACAGCCCCGTGTGGACCCCGAGGATGTGGGTGGGCACACTCTGGTTTGACGCCTGCTGGCACTGGGGACAAGGGCTCTTGGAGTGGAGAATGAGCTGTGGTTTCAGCTGGTGACAGCAGAGCCACAGCCAGCGCTGTGTTTATTGCTGCGGGAGGGGAGGCGTCAACAACTGCCGAGCTGTTGTATTTTTACTTTGGAAAACAACCCCTGGGTAACAATTCCCATTAAGTAATTCAGATCTAAGCTCTTTTTGCAAAGTTTCTGGTATAATTACTACCCATATAACCCAGCACATCAGGCTTTTCTCTGCTACTGTGTCATTATGCAACTTTTTTTGGCTGTTGCTCTCAGTGCCATCCCTTTCCCCTCAGCCATGGAGACTTTTCTTCCTCAGCTTCCCAGACCCACTGGGAGCACCAGCAGCACCGAGCTGGGTCACACCAAAGGCAGCATGTGCCCAAATCCTGACTCCAACAGCAACCAGAGAAGGACTGAATGTCTCCAATTTGGTTATTAAAATAATGTGTTCACAGAATATTGGAATTATTCGGGTTGGAAGGGACCTTAAGGACCATCCAGTTCCACCTGCTGCTATGGGCAGGGATACCCTCCACCAGGCCAGGTTGCTCCAAGCCCTGTCCAATCTGGCCTTGAACTCTCCCAGGGATCAGGCAGCCAGGGCTTCTCTGGGCAACCTGTGCCAGGCCTACTCCACCCTCACAGGGAACAATTCCTTCCCAGTATCCCATCTAACCCTCTGGCCATGGAAAGCCATTCCTCCTTGTCCTGTCCCTCCAGGTGCTTGTCCAAAGTCTCTATCTGGCTTTCCTGGAGGCCCTGTGGGCACTGGAAGGGGCTCTAAGTTCTGCCAGGATCATTCTCTTCTCCAGGATGAGCTGCCCCAAGTCCCCCAGCCTGTCTCAGAGCTGTTACTCACACTCTCCACAACACCCAGTACTCCACTGCTCGCTGGGGCTTCTCCCCTTCAGCTGCCTCCTTTGGAAGGGGAAGAGCCCTCACCTTTTCAGCCTCTCCTCCTGCAGAAACCATTCCCCACCTCCTGCATTTCCCAGCACCTTTGCTTGTTCTCCTGCTCCCTTCCCCCTGCAATGCCCTGGCTGTGCTGGCAGCACGGCAGCCCCGGGTTTTGTCTCTGCTGTGCAAACACATCACATTCCCAGGCACTGCTTCCCTGCTCCTTCAACAGCCAGAGGATCCTCTCTGCTCACGAGCTCTCCAAATACCTCAGCACAGGCTGGGAATGCCCTCTGAACACCTGAAGGCAGCACATCAGTGAGGTCACCCACACCTGGCAAGTGTTTCAAATCCCCTTAGGAGTGCACAGAGCTTCTCTATGATTTCTGTAGAAGCAACTTGAGCCCGTTTGCCCCTGAAACACCCACCTGCCTACACTAAATGCTCCTTCTTGTGTTTTTCACTCCCTCTTCTGCTAGTCAGTCTGCCTGGAGTGTATTTTTCTCCTTCATTTCCATTAGATTAGAAGTTATTTTGGAGATTTAACCTTGTGTTCAGTAGCCCTGAGAATCTCCTGCCATGCAGGCGAACCCCACAACTGTCTAAAAAAGACTCAAAAGAAGGGAGGGCCGTGGGTACAGGATCCTGAGGCATCATTTTACATTTTGGTGGTTTCTCACTATGATGGCAGCTGAAGTTGTCCTGCCCGCTGTAAGACCATGCAATGAATCACGGCCTGGAATAGATCCAGCAGAATGAAAAAGAAAAAAAAAGATATATTTTTCAGCCAAACGAGCTCTCTTACTGTGTGCTGGGACAGGACAAATTATGGGAACAAGGGAGTGAGGCTGAGAGGTGCTTAAGCTGATCCTGCTACCAAAGAAATGCGCTGGAATCCCAGCTGAAGTCATTCAGGTGCTTCGGAAGTGTTACCTGGCAGGAATTCTTCATTAAACAGCTGAGTGTCTGAGCTTGTCTTTGGCATGGCTGGGAGCTGTTCTAAACCCCTAACAGCTCCCAGAAACTCCTCAGGGACTTTTATATCAAAACCAAATGCCTTAACCACCCTCTGCACCATAATCAGCAGCCAGTACAACGTATTAGAAACCGATAAAAGTTAATAAACAAAGCATTAAAATTGAACTTACTGCCATAAAATTCTGAGGCAAAGCAGTGGGATTTTTCTCTTTCACACAGACTGAATTCTGGGATGATATTTAGTTTCGTGTTTCCACTCAGCAAGGTCCAAAAATAACTGATTTGTAAAACTACATGATGGCATCACTTTCTTGAGGTTTCTTCTTTCTTTTTATCCCCTAAGTGAACCTTTAAGCATCTTTTCAAGTTATTTACAGGAGTTTTAAACTCTAACCAAAGAACTTTAAACATGGGGCCACATATTAAATCCCACTGACCTTAAATCTCCCTGGCATTCAGCTAAATTAACCAAGGCAAGGTGCTGAAAGAGCTGAGAAACTTAAGTCACTTCATGTAACTAAAAATCTGTGTCTCAGTTCTTGTGAAAGGAACTTGGGGCAGCCTGAACCTGTTACTAATATTAAATAATATTCCAACATGAGGAAAGGCTCTTTCCCATCCTGCCTTTAGTGTAAGGGCTGCCTTTTCCTAGTAGCAATTTCAAGAAATAAATAAAAAATACCACCTTCGGATGTTTTTTATCACATGTAAGGTTCTAAGTCCATGGTATCTAAGTCCATTTTTGGTATCTAAGTCCATCACATGTAAGGTTCTAAGCACACCTTTGGAGCATTTCTCCTTTGCCTAAGGGTGGAGGGAGCAACTGGTCCATGAAGACAACTGAGACTGCTCTGCTTTGTTTCCCTGGGATCCCACCCCACCCACCTGCCACTCATTTCTTATTCTGAGGCGTTTCTCACCTAAACGAGGGAGCCAGCGGGGGGTTTGGGCCTCCACTTACCGACGGTGAGGAAGGCAGAGGCCAGGGCCGAGCCGTGCTCGTTGACGGCTTCGCAGCGGAAGCCCCCGGCGCGCTCGGCGCTGACGTTCCGCAGGCGCAGGGAGCCCCAGCCCGTGCGGGGCACGGCCGGGCAGGGCGGCTCTGGCCCTGCCACCGGAGGGTTTGGTGCTTTGGGCTGCAGCTCCTGGGCGGGGTGGCTGCTCACAAGGCCTCTGCTGTCGTACCAGCGGATCAGGGGCGCGGGCAGGCCGGTGGCATTGCAGGCCAGGGTCACGTCCCCGCCGGCCGCCACGGTGGTGTTCGCTGGGGAAGAGACGATGACGGGGACGGAGCCTTTGCCTGGAGGGAGATACAACCGAGGAATGAATTTGGCTAAGGAATATGACACTTAATGCCAGGATAAGTCAATACAATTAAAAAAGTCACATGTGGTTCTTCTTAACAATTTTAACAGTTATTTCTTCTCTCCAGAGCCCCCTTCCAGACTGAAGAGATCAGCACAGACTCCTTCTTAGAGAAGGATGATAGGATCCTACACTCAAACCACACTTCAAATTCTCTAAAAAAGACAAAGACTTGACTGTCAGTGAGCAACACAGTACAGGCAAGACTGGCTTAGTCCACTCCACACATGAGCAGGCCATGAAATCTCTGCTCAGCCAGGCTCTGCACAGCTCACACCAACCATAAGCGGTATAGAGAAGGTTCAAAGCTTCAGCTACACGACAGGGAGAGAACAAGGACAGGAACAGTCTTGCCAACATCCTTGTGCTAGCAGAAATCAACTTCTCTGGGTGGTAGAAGGTATCTTAGACTGAAAAGTGATCAAAAAGACCACTGGTACCTGATCCTGCCAATCTGATGGAGGGGAAGTGTGCATCAACCCCAAACCTGATGATTGTTGTGTAAACTTGATTATGGAACAGGCTTAACTACTCAGCAGCCAATACTGCTAAGAATACCAGCTCATCCAGCACAACAGGGTCCTGATTCTATTTAAGAATAAATCGCATCAAATCCAATCATAAGCTGATTTGACTGCAGCTGGTAATCCAGGTTTTAAGTATCAAGTAGCCACACTACCCCAGAAATCCCTACATCTCTTAAAATCCAACTGAAAGCACCTACTTTGTAAGATTAGTGGTCAGAAACAAATTAACACATAATCTAGGGGGAAAAAAACAAAAACAGAATGAAGCTTAAAGTATAAATGCTTAATGCTGCAAGTGCTCCTACCTGGCTGGACACGGAGTCTCCCCGTGGACTGCACAAACCCAATTCCATTGTTTGCCACGCACTGGTACAAGCCAGAGTCCTCCAGGGTGACCCCACAGATCCACAGGTGGTTTCCCGTGGGCAGATGTCGTGGGGAGGGAGGGAGAGGAGCAGCGTTGTGCAGCCAGGTGAGGGTCGGGGCGGGGCTGCCGCCAACATCGCACCAGAAATGCACGGACGCTCCGGCGGCCACGGTCTCATCCTGCAGCCCCTTGGAGAGTGAGGCAGGTTCTGAAAGGGAAATGATTTTACAAAAACGACCTTGCTGATCTTAGGCTAAGTCTTGAAAAAGCTGCTGTGAAACATTACACAGGCTTATCACTTCCAAAGGCTGAGCAAGCACCACAAACTGCGCAGCCTGAAGCTGGTTTTCCCACACACGGGCTTGTTTGAGTGGTTTCTCCCCTTTATTCCACACAGCTACATACTTCCATTAATCATGCAAATAAACACTTCTATTTTCATTATTCATTAGTGACATCCCCCAACAAAAAGTGTGTTGTGTGTAAACACCCTGTTTTCTGAGTAACGTCAACACACAGATTTCAAAACCCAAACAAAAACAGCCACGGATGCAAAAAACTGAAAAACCAGGAAAAGCTGCTACGAATGGAAAGGGGAGTTGAGGAACAACTAGCAGCCAAACCCTCAAAGAAGAGGCCAAATATATGATTATGTTTCTTTAGCTTTTGTTTTTGTCCTCATCCAAACATATCACCTCCCCTTGTCAGCTTTTTGCTCACATGCAACCTCAAAAGAGGCAAATCTGGTCCCTGGCACATTACTGACACTGGCACTCTGCAGGAAAACAACTGGATCATTTCTTCCCTTGGAGTCTGTTATCCTTCACTGTCTCATAATTTCAGACTGCAAATGGTTTGAAGAGATAAATAATTATGGATTTTAACTTGGGAGAAATGATGGGATATGATCATTATGAACAGATCTGTGTTCTTTATTTTCATATGCTTAAGGCTGAGAAAGAATGTGAGGCTGTTTGAAAGCAGATGCCAAACCCAGCACGCATATGAAGGAATAATTTGTTGCCTGGATGTGAAAATGTCTTTACTTCTTACCAAGTACTGTGAGTGAATAGTTAACATATTTCACTGCTGCAGAGTCACTTCCCACCACGCAGGAGTAATTTCCAGCATCTGATGCCTCGAGCCTGTCTGTGACCAGGTGGGAGTGCAGCAGCTTCCACCTGCCCTGCCCCAGCGCAGCCCGGCCGTCTTTGACCCAGAGGACAGGGGCTGGAGCTGACCCACTGACCACACACTCCAGAGTCAGGGCACTGTGCTGGGGCACTGCCAGCCTCTGGGGGGCCAGAGGGTGAAGGATGTGGGAGCCACCTGAGGAAGGGCCTGGAAGAAAGGAGATGGATCACATTATAGAATCACAGAATGGGTTGGGTTTCTGGTCAACTTCTATCCCAGGTTCCTCCAAGCCCCGTCCAACCTGGCCTTGAACACTTCCAGGGATGGGGCAGCCACAGCTTCTCTGGACAGAGAGCCTCACAGGGCCTCACCACCCTCACAGGGAAGAATTTCTTCCCAATATCTAATCTAAACCTACTCTCTATCAGTGTGAAGCCATTCCCCCTTGTCCTGTCACTCTAGGCCCTCTCTCTCCATTTTTCTTGTAGGCTCTCTTCAGTACTGGAAGGCCACAATTAGGTTACCCCTAACCCCTCTCTTTTCCAGGCTGAACAATCCCAAATCTCTGAGCCTTTCCTTGCAGGAGGAACCACCCCAGCTTTTAAACCACACCCTCCCATCCCATTCTCTGTCCACCTCCATGTCTTTCAAACACTGCACTCAGGACTGAGCACGATGTTGTAACGCTCTCTTCCAGAAGTCCTGCTCCAAAATAGATTTGGGGACAGAAGTATTATTAGCATTCCCTTTCCAAGGGTGTCTTCCTGGAATCTGAAAAGCAGTTATGCTGCTCCTCCACAATGAGGGGAAATAAGAACTGAATGTGCTAAGAATGCAGGACAGGTCATGTTACATAACATGGTATTGGAGGCATTGATATGCCCATGCTAAAAGCCTTAGGGCTGTTATTAATTCAGTTTGAGCTGTAGGAATTCTGGAAAGCTGAACTGAATACTCACGTGTAACTGTGAGCTTCCGTCCCGTGAGTTCCGCTCTGAGTTCGTGAGTAACTGGGTTGTATGCTGCACATCTGTAGGATCCTCTGTCTTCTAAAGATACATTCAAAATTTGCAGGTTTCCAGATGGAAGAATTAGGTAGTTGTCTAAACAAGTGGGGAAGGCAAAAAGAGGATTAAATTTAATTTAGTTTCAAAAGAAAACTAGTTTAATTTTGTTAAGAAAACTATTTAATTTAGTTTCAAAAGAAAAAAAGAAGTCTTCTTTTCTCATGATTTTTTAAATTAACTTGTCAGCTGTACCACTCTATTCTAAAAGTAGGATCACAAAGAATTCACCATGCAAAGGAGATTCATCTCCAAGGGTAATTTTAGATAAAGTGATTTTGCACAGGAAATTCCCCACGTTTCTGGAGGATTTTTTTCCTTTAGGTTCTAACAAAAAACTCCAGGCAAGCTTTGGCTACTTACACTGCACAAAGCATCTCACCTGTTGATTGTTCCAGCCATTTCCCCCTCACTTGGAAGCGAACCTGTGCTCTGGGGTGACTCTCTGGCACCTTGCAGCCGATGAGAGCCGTGCCCCCTTCCTCCGCCGCAACGGCAGCCGGCACCAGAGCACCAAAGTCAGCTAAACCTGGACAGAGGTGGGAACAGGGTGAGAAAAGCCATGCCTTGGGAGAGGGGAAGGGCGGTAAGCTGAGTATTTGTGTTGGTTTCCTGCTGATTATCTTCCCTGGTGCAGCTTTTGGATGTTCACATCAGCAGGCCTGGCCTATCCTGCAGCCCCTCCTTATCCACCTCCTTACTACATAAAGCACCAGCTCTCACATGGGAATAGTGAGGAGAAAAAAGAATTCCTCCTTTCCCTCAGCTGTTCCTGGAAAAGCCAGGAGAGACACTGGAAAGGCTGCAGGGCTCCTTCCAGCAGGAAGCCTGTCCATAAAAACATGGCATTGTCTTTCTGTGATGATAATGAACACAGCAGTGCCCTGAGGCAGGCAGAGAGCTCCCAGCACCTTCCAAGGGAGGAGGGAGGTGTGAAAGCTGCTCTTCCACTCCCTCCACGTTCAAACATCTTCAAGGTTGTGAAGTTTTCCTATGTTAGCCACCCTTGGAGCTCTCTTGAGAGGGGCTGGCCATGGGTCAGTACTCTACCAAAACACTTATAAGAGATTTTCCTCCCAAGGGGATTTTGGACATGCTCCATAGATGAGGTACCCTTCCAGAGAAATCACTCAAATCCTGCTTGACAAAGACCTGATTCAGACAGCCCCGAGATCCCAAGCAGACAAATCATGCTCATGCAGGAATATTGTATCCCCGTTTTCAGCACCACATCGTCCTTTCCATGTGGAAAACATTGCCCTTCCTCTTCTAAAGTCCCTTGAGATCAAATAATTTACAGATCAAGCACCAAGGTGAAGACAACTACGAGAAGGGAAACTGTCCCTAAAAGGACAGAAGACTGTCCCCACCAAAAGAACATCTACACTGGTTTGATCAAATCAAATGAAAAGGAGAATCTGCAGCTCCCACTTATTTCCCAGGAAACAATTCCCACTGTTTTCTCCTCAAATCTCAAGCCTGCTTCTGCAACTGCGTGGCAGCTCAGCTGCTCTGTCAACATCCCTTGTGAAGGGAAGCATTTGGGAATCTTGTACTTTCAGGCCACTTCGTGGAAATGAATGTCATTTCACTGAATAATATTTGCTGAAAGAGACCCTTGAGGTCCTTCAACTCGAAATGAGGCCGACACCAACACTAAATCCAGCAGGTATGGTTTGGTCTAGCTGAGGCTTTAAAGCCTCCAAGGATGGGAGGCTCTCTGGGGAATCTGTACTAGGACTGCATCACCTGACAGGTCTCAGATGATATAATTTTAAAAAAGGCAAGAAGCGTATAATCTATCATATTCTACAGACTGCCTGAGGGAAAAAACACCCCAAACCATTTTGATCTAGGTGTTTTCCTAAAGTCAAAGAAGAACCATACAAGGCAGCTGAGGTCTGCATAAGTGGCAAGGAGCAAGGAAGAGAAATGCAAAGGAACTTACTGCCCATGGACACGGTGGCAGGCCGGCTCAGCACGGCGCCCACGCCGCTGCTGGCCACGCACTGATAGCGGCCGCACGCCGCCGGGCTCAGGGACACGATTGTCAGAGATCCTCCCTGCATTTCCACTTCTCCCACCCTGCTGTCCACAGGCTCCCCATTAAACAGCCAAGAAAGGTGAGCTGTGGAGGGCTCGGCAGAGCAGCGCAGTTGGACGGGCTCACCGGACTTCTGGACAGTAGAGGAGGGCTCGGAAATAAAACGAGGAGTTAAATCTACAAGGAAAAAATATAAATATTGAGTTAGAGACCAGCATTTTGTGTGGATACAGGTGATTAGGTTAACGATGGGCTGACTGGTATGAAAGACTCACCATATAAAGGGTCTCTAAACTCCAAGTTGCAAGTGATACTCAAGCAGGTGTTGCCTTTTCCTTGGCAAGAGGAACTCAGGAGAGATTCCTGCTCGCTCTCAAACACTGGGAAAATGTCAAGATTCAAATCCCACAAAGAGGGTAACAGGAATTAAATGGAAATAGGTGCAGTGTACAGGAAGGGGGAGATACATCCCCGAGTGTGCGCCAGGCAGAAGCATCACACTTGCCAGGCCAGCAAAAACTGCAGTCCCACTGGATTTGCCCAGAGGAAAGCAGCAGCCGTCACCTGAAGAGAGGGAGCACAGGAACACGCAGCTGTAGCTGATCTGTCCCATATGAAGCAGGCCTGGACGTGACTTGTAAAATGCTAGAAATGGCAGGAGCCTGCCAGGTATTTACACAGAACCGTCTCTGAGTCTGCAGAACTAATTAAAAATAGCCGGATAAAAAAAGCTGGACGAACAGCAAAGGCTCTTGCTAATTCCAAATACATGGACTTCATCAGGACAAGTATGATGAATTGGGCATCCATTATCTTTACTGAGTAAAGATGAACAGAAACAGGAAGAGCTGCTAATAAATAAAAGGTTCAATTCCACAGAACTTGGTTATGAGAATCCATTTATTTGCCAGAAGAAAATTCCTGCTTGTTGGAAGAGATTTTTTTCCTATCCTGGCCAATGAAACACTGGGAATTATTTCCATTTGTTTTCTATGGAATTCTCCACTAAAGATTTTGCATGAAGGGAGCAAGCAAAAGGCAATTAACACCACTAACACTTAATTGGTTAGTAAGACAAATGAGGAGAAAAAACTCAATTAAAAATAGACACATTGGCAGGGAAAAACAACTTCAAGTTTGTAAAAGATCTAAGGAATTCCAGATAGTACGGGTCAAGATGATATTAAATGACATCCAAGTCAGAGACAGTTTTCTTATAGGTGGGGCCCTGGGTTCATGCTTTTCTTCTCAAGTCAGTCCATCCCAGCTCTGGTTATGAGTTTCAGATGAGAAACTGCACATTTTTAACTGAACCATAAACTATCTGCATAAACATTAAATAAAACTGGAAATTAAAGTGTGGCTTCACTTAACAAAAAAAGATGAAATCCATAAAAATGGTATCCAAGCATTTCGCAGGACTCCAGATGTCCATTTTTAGCTTTTAATTAGAAAACTGTTTTTCCTGTTAGTTCAGTTTGAATTTGCAGGGATAAGAGGGAAGCACTGACCTTTCAGTTTGCTCTCCACCAATTGCTATGAAATCACACTGCTACTTTCATCTTCGCCCCTGCCCTCACTTGTGACACCAACACTTTGTGCTGCGCGTAGAAGGCAAAATTGGTAGCAGTGACCCTGCAGCTGGAATTTATCTCCTATGACTGCTTGAAAAATAAAATTTATCCCATTTGCTTATAACCATTGGCTATGAAGTGCTAAAAGTAGTAAAAGCTTCTTTTTTGTGTGGTTACGTTAAGACAAGCTGACTACACAGAGCAGATGTGTCAATTAAAACCATCCCTCTTCTTTCTTTAACACCAGAGCTGTTCCAACTGCAGCCACGCATCAGCTTTCGCATTTCAAAGGGCTGATTCCCCTCTCCCCCTGCCAATCCAAACCCCTCCCGACCCCTGGGAACACAAGATGCACTGTACGCAGCAGAATCGGCGTCCAGCTGAATCCATGGAGATCCCAGGGAACAAACCCACGTAACCCAGAGTCTTCCATGTTCTGATGCTTGTTTTGAGCCAAGTTTTCACAAGCAAAGTCATATACTGAGTGTAAGGCTGCGTTTCAGTGCTCCATGCTTCCTTAAAAGCAGATTATTGACAGCATCCATTAAAGCTGGCTGCTTCAAAATGCACTCCTGAGGTTTGGGAGGTTCCAAGGTTTTGGGTCAACCCCAAAACTTCCAAGTCCTTGGGGCGTAGGGGAGGCCTTACCTGTGCTGGTGGCAGCCACGAGGCCGGCGGCAGCGATGAGGAGCAGTGCCTGGCAGTGCCTGGGGGCTGGATGCATAGCGCCAGATTATCCAAATTGAAAGCCCACAGCTCCAGACTAAGATGAGGCACGGAAACAGCTACAAAACAAACAGACACATGTCCACCGTGAGGTTCAGGAGTTCGTCTTTTAACTCTCGCACAACAAAGTGTTTGGGGTTTAAGGAAAAAAAAAGCACAACCAGGAAACAGCCAATATTCTTTGCAATATAGAAACCATCTGTAAAAGTGAGTTAGAGCTGAACTTCACTGTGGTTCCAAGAGCTATTCTAAATGTAAGAGTCTTTCCACAGCTGAGGCACGAGGCATCTGCATTGAACCGCTCTGCCTTGATGAATTAGACTCCGTTCCACCCAGAGGAGCTGGAGTCCAAAGTAAACAGCTTATCTATTGGAGATAATATTGTTTGCAAACAATAATCATTTGACCATCTATCATCAGGCTGCACTTGTTTTACAAGTTTTATGAATCTGCTGCTACTGCTCACAATTGCTCTAAACCTTCTCACTGAGACCTGTCATCTGCTGGCTCCTTCTGCTGGGCTTTACAGGCAACCCATGGCACTGAAAAAAACACCAATATTAGTCTTGTTCTCATTTATATTCTCAAACAAATGGTGCTTTCTCCTATATACTTTTGGGGCATCCATTATAGCCACTTTTATCTTCATGGTTGTTTCTAAAGAGGGCAGTCCTTTCCTGGGCTGTATCACTCATGAACCGTTCAACTACGTAAGATCTCATTTTCATCAATCAAAAATGAAAACTACATCATTAAACCAGAAAAACACAAACTAAGTATGATCCCAGAGGTCTTTTCCAGCCTAAATGACTCTACAATAAATTGTTAAACCAGCAAAATACAAACTAAATCATGGAACCAGCAGCCAAACTTGTGCAAGGTGAGTCTCAGGAATGGTGTTTCTGACACTCTGAGTCTCAATCAAACACTAATTTCTCCAAGAAAACAATAAATCTGTAGCTGTCGTTCACTTAAATGTCCCATTTGCCTTGTGTAATGCCGTGATGAATAAGATCTGAGCTCATTTAGCACAGTTACTTCATTTATCAGCCTGGCCATACAATTCCGCTGCTGATAACACTCAACTTATACTTTAAACATCTCATCTATCAGCTGCATATATAAACACGTATCCAACACACACACAATAACTGGGAGTTTTACTTGAGCACAGAAACAAGTGCAGCAATACACATGCTTGGTAGGAATAAGTCCCAGTTTACTGAGTGTTCGCTGAGCCATTTGCTTTCCAAGAAGCTGGATCCAGATAACAACAGCAACATTATTCCTGTGGTTTATTTAGAAATAACAGTATTTTATCAGCACAGTATCACTGTAAAATATATATGCAAATTAAGCATCAGGAAAAGCCTCCAATCA
Organism: Climacteris rufus; assembly: GCA_013398175.1. Taxonomy (NCBI): domain Eukaryota; kingdom Metazoa; phylum Chordata; class Aves; order Passeriformes; family Climacteridae; genus Climacteris; species Climacteris rufus. The sequence goes on from VZRZ01005890.1 coordinate 57,979, forward strand.
CTCTGGATTTTGTGGAGCTGTTTGCTCACTGCCACTTCTGCCTGCAAACTGCTCTCTGGGTTACACTGACAGCTTGAGAGGCAGCAAGAAACGCTGTCGAGTTCTGCTCCCATTTCTGGGCAGTTTTATCTGATCCAGCAAATTTCTTTCAGCTGTTGGGAAGACCCGGCGATCCTGTGGCCCAGGCTGGCTCCCAAGGCGAGCTGGGGCTGTTTTGGGAAGCCACAGATGGCAGAAGAGCCCAGCTGTGCCGAAGGGGTTGGTTTATTTAAATTCTCCCTCGGTTCAAGGGCAGGAGCGCCGCTCCACCAGCGCGCGCAGAGGACAAAGTAAACACCCAGAGAACTTGTTAACATCAAACACTTTGCTGAAGAGGGCTGGGGGCAATGTTGCTTTTTGCCAAATCTTCCCTCCACTATTTATTTATCAAAAGCAATGAAACGTATATTCTGGGTCAACTTTAACCCCAGCACATGGAGCTACTGGGTTATTTTGCAGCTGTCTTTTTAAACAAGGCCAGCTCATTATCTTTAACTAAACTTTATCTTTGGAGATCTACTTTATCCAGGCTCTGATTTCCCTCTGTTTATCTTTCTCCTTACATGTTCCTCGCTGCCAGTGTCAACAGCTACTCCTCTTTTGACCTACCAGTTTGGCTTTCACAGGCTTGTGGAGTGGTAAGATCAACTGCAAAGCAGTGAGTACACACAGCGAGCCACAAAGACCAAAGTTCTTTGACTGGGGGGTTAAAAGGAAAAATATTGGCTTTAATTGGAGTGGGACTGTTCAGCATCAACACTCAGGTATCCAAATGTAATTTCTCCAACGTCTGCTTCTGAAAGGATGGCAGAAGCATCTTGCTCACCGGTAGATTTGGGAACACGAGGGAAGATGGGACCCAGCAACACAACACAAACCAAAAATCCTTCTTTCTTTTTCTTCTGCAGATGGTGACACTCCAGAAGCCCCTTGCTAAATACAGAGAAGAGGGCAAGACCACAGTTCATAGTTTTGGGGTCTTTAGAATCCTGTAGAGAAACTTTGCCTCTTTAATGCTATATTTAAAAAGCCCTAGGGATGGAAAAGCATGACCCTTTCCTTTTGCTACCTTTTCAATAACCCTGAGCTTCCATTTTGACATCAAGTACCAGTCATTGGGGACCTTCTGGGACAAGAAAGAGGAGCACCTTGGTTAGATGTGGCTCCATTTCAGTGTCCCAGACTCCAAGATGAGCTCTGCCCAGAACAACTCTGCCCACTGTTCACTGTTCCTTGACTGGGAGGATGAATCTCCATCACTTGTGGATCAAATAGTCAAAGTTATTTTGAAGCAAGAAGTGTCACTGTCTGAGCATTTTAGACTAAAAGAGGAGTTATTAATACAAATCATATTCAAGGTTGAATAGAGACAGACATGGTTTTTATGGATCAGGAAAATGTACTTTTCACATTCACCGGCCCTTTCTCCAGCGAGCAGAAAGGCACAGCATGGCGAAGGCCACATTTCTCCTCCTTCCACCCAGACATCTTCACCTAAAGTCATCCTCTAGTTATCTTCATGCAGCACTTGACCTCCTTGTCAGCTCTAAAGTAGCTTATTGCTCATGGATCAAGGGAAACAGGGAAGATAACAGACTTGTGTCAAGGGGAGGGGTCATGCTGACCATTTCAGTGGAGGCTGCCCCTTGGAAGCACACTGCTCACACAGGGCACCCAGAAACTTGTGCCTGGTGCTTCTGGATGTAGTTAACAAGATGAAGTACTTCAGCAGATCACATAATTCTATCTGTGCATCTGATTTGTCGCAGACCCTTCATGTAAGGAACCCCTCAGCACAGAGCCGTGGGTACTGGTGTCCAGCAGCTCCCAGTTTCAGCCCCACAAACCTCAGAATGCACAGGCAAGAAAAGAAACCATCAGCACCAACTCCAAACAGAGGGGAAGGGACAGTTTAACTTTCCTCTCGGAGCAGCAGTGGTTTCCCAGCTCAGGAGCAGGGCTGTCCCCAGTGCCAGCCGGGCACACAGGACGCTGCAGGGCAGCTGGCACACTGTCACCCGGCTGGCAAGGCCTGGAGCTCACCAGGATGGACATGGGCCATCCCAGACCAGGGAGCAGCCCACGGACTTACTGAGGACCCTGCTGAGCCAAGATGGGAAGACAGAGGCACCAGACCAGCTGGGATCTGAGCAGCCCTGGCAGTGACCCTCTTGTCTCTCCCAAAGCTTCACATTTGTGGCTGTTTCTCTGGAAACCAGTGCTCTTCAATGTACAGCTCCACAGACCAGGACAGTGTGGTCCTGGCACTGTAACTTAACCCTCACCTCCAAATTAACTCGCTGCTGCCCATGTTTGCCCCCAAATAAGGTTTCACATTCTAAAAGGTGACAAAACACTGTTTTCCATGCATTCCCATGGTGCCAAGTTCCAGTGTCCCTACAAACACAGCTGAGATCCTGCCCCACTTATTTACTGGACCATAAACTTCTCTCCACCCTTGCAGCTGAGGGCAGAGTCACTATGAAAAGAGCATTATCTCATCCCCATTTTGGTTCAGCTCCCTGAATCATCTTCCTGCCATCTCAGACCAGCTGGCAGCACGATACCAGGACCTCCCTTTCCAACAGCCACCACCCCACCTCGTCCTGTTACTGCACTCCTGCTCCATCCCTCCCTGCTCCAACACTTCCAATCTTCAGTGAGCTGTTCCATGAGGAGCAACTAAATGAGGAAGGGTTTCTGCACTGCCCAAAAGCTCCAGGTCCTATAAACACTGGAGTAGAGCAGAAGTAGGAGGAGGAAGGAAACAGCACACTCAGGAACAGAGGGAGTTATTCAGGTTGCCCACTCCACCTCCAGGAGCTGACGGCCTTTACTAAGAAGCCCAAGGAAAAAATGACTGAGTACTGCTGCCTCAGGGGTGGCACTGCCCACCAGCTGCATCGTGACAGCCCTCCAGAGTAAACCAGCTTCAGATGCTACAGTTTCCCTGTTTTTCCTAAACAGCAACTCAAAACTGATTCATCCCACCTCACTTTATAACGCCATATGTGATTTAACATCCAAAGCACAGCAAGTTATTTTTTTTTCCCCTAGGTAATTGATTAGAATTACTGAGAAAAAATTCATTTTAACTTGCCACCAGTACAACAAAGCTCACAAATTTTCAAACCACCTAAATTTAGAGCAAATGAACCCCCTTGAATTAACTAAAATACTCTGGCTTTAGCGTGAGCAAGCTGAGTTAGATCATTAAATCTCACACCAAGACACCTTAAAAAAAAAAAATAGAAAAAAAGGAGGTATTGAAGCCTGTGGCATTCCAAGAGAAAGCAATCAGACATTCCTGCCGCTCGGCTCCTCAGTGATCTCCAGAGCCTTTGATCACTGACTGTCTTCATGCTGTCCTCCTGGGGTCTGGCAAAATGAGTGTAACAGCTGGCACATAGACTTCATTAGCTTGCTGGGCTGGGAGGAGCGCGCTGCAGCCCGGCAGCCCCGGCAGCCTGCCCACGGCTTTGGGGGCAGCTTAAGGGGAGCATCCCCATGGCTTTGGGGGCAGGTTAACTGGAGACTCCCCGCTTCCCTGGCGCTGCTTTTGGGGCTGGAACACCTTGGCACAGTTGTCCTGCACAGTTGACAGCGGCACACCCAGCGCTGCCCACGGGATGCATCGCCAACGCCAACCCGCGCGGCCTGGAGCGCCAAAAGGCAACGGAGCCGGCCGAAGCCTCATTTTTATGAATGCTTAATGACCACTCAATCATTAACATCAACCTTTAAAAAGCAAATGCAGCACCTACAGTGTTCATTACCCTCCCCCTCCCCCCTTTTCAGGGTCTCAATCGAGTCAGTCAAGCGTGCAAACCGATCCTGTCGCCAGCAAAAGCATTTCCTTTCACTGTGGTCAGCCAAAAGCAGGGGAAGAAAATGGAAGTGACTTGGAGTTATGGCACCAAAAAGGCCAGACAAGCAAGGAAATAATCAACTCCACATGAGCCACTTCGAGCCCATCACAATGAAAAGGGCCTACGACTAACCCCAGGAAAGGTCAGCGGGACTATGGGGGTCAGAAGCTGAAAAAGGCAATAGCGAGCAGCTGCCAGCTGCAATAAGAATCAATGTGTTCCTAATTACGCTCCGAAGAGAGGGCTCGAGCGCCGGGCTGTAATCACAGCTTGGGCAGAAAGCGTTCGAGTGCTCCCGTTTTGCTCTTCCTCACCTCGAGCACTGGAACCGAACTTTGTGTGTTACTAAATCACAGGAAGCCGAGCGCCGGAGATAAGGAGCCAGGCAGCCACAGGAGGCTCGGGGATTTTGTAAAAAACACCATAATTAGGCGTTTGTGTTGGAATTAGGGCATCACCAAAGAGAGGATTTCGTGAGTGTAAGCAATAAAATTATGTTCTTCAAAGGGATTTTGCGTGTGCTTTTAGGAAACACGCTGAACTCTGCCGAGCAGTCCCATACGCCTGGGATTTTCTCAATCCCAAAAACAACATCTGAAAGGGAAAACCCCAGAAAAATCAGTTTGCTGACAGTGACCCTATAAACCATGTGTGAGACACAAACACAATGAAACGCACGCCAAGGCACCCACAGAAACACCGAGTGGAAAGGCAGTTAAAAATTACAAGAAAAAGCATCCTTTGATGTTCTGTTCATATTTATTTATTACATTTTCAACAAATGAAAGTGCACCTTCCAGATCCTTATCAGAAGGATAAGGATCTCTTGAATAAAGGAGAGAAATTACAGTTGCTCAAACTTTGCAATCCTCAGCTTGGATTTCGTTAATGCCTCCACATTTCTGCCCCTACCCATGCCTGGCACCCAAATGCATCAGTGCTAAGCCCCATCCAAGCATTTCCTATGCATATTCCCAGCTAAGGTTTCAATTGTCACTTTCACTTCTTTTTAGGTAACACGTATTTTTGTAAGCAGCCTTGCATGGAGCTTTTTTCTTGGTGCACACATTCAAACCTCCCACGAATCAGTGATGAATCCCAAGAACAATTTTGGAGGCTAAAGTCCCTTATCAATGGTGCAGCGATTTCTAATGGTGCTTTACTTTTCATAGAATGGCTTGGATTGGAAGGGGCCTTAAAGACCTCAAAGTTGATATTTTTGTCAAAATACAGAGCAAGTGTTTAACTGGGTAGCAGATGGCACAAAAAACAAACAACGCTGAGCAAACAAGACAGTGACCAAGTTCCAGAGAGGACAGGGGATCCCACATCCTGATGGCCTTCCTTAATAATCATGCAGATGTGTTTCCTACAAAGCTATAAAATGCCTCAAATAATGTCAGTCATTTACTCAAACTGTTGTAGGTGAGGTTCAGTGGCACAGGACAAAGGTTAAGCAACACAACAAGAGGTTAAGCAACAGAGGAAGAAAATAGCAGTATTAGCCCAAACCATGGCCAAGAGGCTCAAAGATGGAAAAGGAGGTCTTTTTTATTAGATTTTTCTATTTTGCTTTCAGGCCTGGAAAGTCTCATGGTTGGTATCAGCTGTTGGACTCAGATCAAAGTTTAGCTTTCCATTAATCTTTTGAGTTATATGTGAGGCTGATAGAGATATTTTTTTTTTAGAAGACAGTTAAGATTACTCAGATACTTAATTCGCACTCCAATATTTCAAAAACACCTTGACTTTAGAACCTCGGTCTTGGTGTACATATGGTCTTGATAGAAGAACGCATGCTTTGGCATGGACTGGGGGAATGGATTTGGGAGCAGAGGGAAGGAAAGTTAACAGTTTGTGTACTGTGCCTCGGCACACACAGCCAAAAACACTCCCTAGTCACGAGTCTGCTCCTGAGACACATCTGTGCTCGGAGAGGGGAGAGCTGGGGGTCCCATCCTGCCATTGCAGCGAGACAGGCATCAGGAGAAAAATAAATAAATCATCCCGGAAGCCACACTTTCTTCTCCACAAACAGGCATAACAATTAGTTTAATTTTATTATTAACTTCAGCAAAAGAGCTGAGACAGTCCCCCTGCTGCCACACTAATGAAGTGGGAACGGCTCCTGCCTCCTCCGGCCTTGGGGGAAGCCAGAGAACAGAGCATTAGCCTGATATACAGTTCTGCTGGGCTGCAATTATGCTTAAATGCCTAAATCAGGGCCTTCAGCCCCCAAGGGAGCTGAGGGTATCATTAGTTTAACAGTTCCATCACAGTAGGCCAAATACATACAAAATTCTCACCCTTTGCTCTTCAGGGCCCCCCAGACCTCCCCCGCCTTGCTCTCTCCTGCTTAGGCACTACTTTGCCTCATATTTCCATTTTCTCCCCCACATTTAGCTCCACACCTGTGCCAACTGTGCTGCACCGCTGAAGGGACACCCGTGACAGCTCTCTGCCTTCAGCCACTCTCCAAGGGTCCTGCTGCCAACAGCCCCTCCCTGCTCCTTTCCCAGAGCTGGCCTGAGCCTCGGAGAGAGGCGCCTGCTTTACTTCTTCCACTCTGATTTTCAGCAAGAACGAGATTTCACAACCAGTTTTTCAGCCAATTTAAAGACAGGCTGCTGCCGAGGAGGGCAGCAACACCTTCCTTCAGGACCTGGCTTGCATTCTCCTATCTGCACCAGGGATCCTGCGGCCAGCGAGTGAGTCACATCTGCTGGCAGATCCAGCTGAAAACTCAGCCAGAGCAAAAATGAGGTTCAGTTTTCACCTGGATGAGGGAGCAGTTTCAGCTCCCCGTGCGATCTTGGAGCACCGGCCCAAAGGAGGGGTTGGGAATGGACATCCAAGAACAGGAACTCAGCACTTGAACAGCCTGAGGCCTCAGATCAACTCATGAAGCACCACCCCAGTATGTTTAATAAACCCTGGACTGCAAGAATGTGCGCAAAAATGAAGAAAAATACACAAAACCAAACTCCAAGCGAGCCATACCCATTTTCTCAAGGGAGCCAGGGAACTCACCATCTTCATTATCCAAGCTGCAGGTGCACACACCACAGCAAGCTGTAGTACTGCCTCAGGGGGTGTCTTTTTCCCTCCAAAAATTTTGCATTTTGCATGTCAAGGACCATCACCCATGATTATAATTTCTCTATGGTTCCTATAACCAGAATCCAGCATGAACAAAAAATACAAAGGACTAGAACCACAGGCTCATTTTCTGGTCATCAGAAAAACCTGTCAGCCTCTCAGACAAAGGTGCCTGTGTCCACACAGGCTGCCTAAAGGTGCATTTCCCGTGGCACTCTTGCACCTGGGCGGTTTTGCCGCCAGAGATGGAAAGAGTTGGAACCATGGCTGAGCTCTGTTAGAGGACAGCGAGCTCATTCCCGAGGCAATTCCAGATGAAGGCTGACACCTCGTCCTTTGGTAGCCTCCAGCAAGCAACAGCTCCAAAAAACGCAGACAAATGGGTTCTTTTAGCTGTGCTAGCCCGAGTCCAACTCGGTCTGTTGTAACTTGCAGGGATCCATGCTATCCATGAGCCCTTAAAGGGAAGCACAACCATTAAATCCACACCTGCAGCCAGAATTTATAGCAACCTCATCTACTGCTGTCTTACATCATAGGCAATTAGGAGCCTGTGAACTCATGGCTGCAGGATATGGGAGGTGCACTGGAACCAGAGAGCCAAGCCCGTGCTACAGCGCAGTCGTTGGTCGCCTCAGAATTCACGGTGCCTGGCTGAACCATGCACACATCGCAGCAACAGACCCATTTGGGCTCTGCTTTCTGAACAAAAGTGCTGTCCTGCACTCCAAATCACTGCTTCCCCTCCTGCTACAGCTGTCCACACGCTGTCACAGGCAATGCCAACACTCCCTGCTGCTGGACCCAGGCTCCAGGCAGAACAATGCTTATTAAAAAGCAAACCAGCTAACCAGGGACAGCTGAGGGAGAGAGCAGGAAAGACCCCGGCCTTTCCTCCCCCGATTAAAACAAGCCTTCGCACAATCCATCTTCCAGCCTTACAGTAATTCAGTTTTACTGCTCTCCTCCCCTCCCTTCCCCCATGCTCAAAAGACCAAACCTGGTTTCAAAATTGAAGTCCGAGCTCTCCGGCAAACACACGCTTCTGCACTTCTTCACCTCGAGGGAAGGAATCCTGACACAACTGACAATATTGCTTAGCAAAGCAAACCCCTTTGCCTCAGGCCCAGATAAAAGCAGCAGCTAGGCAGAAAAATAAATGAAAAACTGTTGGTCAGGTCGGGTTTGCTACAACAAACCAACCTGGCTCCCTGGCAAGGAGAGGGGTAGTGGAACATGGGGGAAAGAGAGGCAGGCTTTGGGTTGGATTTGCTCAGCGGTGTTGCGCAACCGAGCACTGGCCGTAGCTTCCCGCCTCCTTCCTCATGCCAGCAGAGCCGAAGGAGAGCGCTGATCCAAGGGAGGGAGGCAGCAGTGATCATGGAGCTCCAGCCCGAGGGTTTGGCTCCTCCAGCCCTCCTGCTTCACCCACTGCAGCCAAGCTCTGAGTCGCCACCAGCCCAGCCCTGCCAGCAGCAGGGACCCCTGCCCAGGGCTGGGGGCACTTGGGGCAGCGCCGTCAGTGGCAGTCAGAGCCCAAACCTCCTCCTGCAAATCAGGGCTATGGCAGCTGTTCCCAGCAGAACCAGTTGAAACACGAGCAACTGATAGGAAAGGAGTTGTTTCATCACTGGGACCAGGGAGAAGTTTCCGCCAGGTTCACCTGACTGCGCCCTGTTCCCACTCGCACAGACAAATCCTGCCTTGCCGAACGGGATCTCTGCGCGGACGTCCAACAACGGACTGCCAGTTCCTGGAGACACCTTCCCCAAGGAAGATGGACACACAGCCACAGCTCTGCCACATAGGAAGAAAATTCCAGACTCTTCATAGCATATCAACTCCCCCACGAGACTTTAATGCCGAGCTCAGCAACAGGGGGGCCCTGCAAAGACAACCGGCTGCCGGGATCGATTCCATCCCACGTTAGCATCCATCAGATAGCAAGCAAAACAAGATTAAGCAGCACCACGGCATTAGTCTTCATTTAAACTTGGCAAAGAAAGCAAATGTTTCTTTTTTGCTGGCTTCTCTCTGTGTGTTTTTTAAAGCAGTCCCAGGCTCAGCCAGGGAAAGGTGCCTGGACTGTTTAATGTTGGGGGATTAGAAGGGACAACACTTGTACACTCGCCAGAGCCCAGATAAGCAGCGAGTGCTCGGGTTAAGCAGGCGAGCATCTGCCTCCTGCAATATATACATTGCCCCAGTGAAAATAAACAGCTTCACACCTTTGGCTCAGAGAAGGACTTCAGCTTCTTCTGCATCCTCAACCTGCAGCCTCTCCACTTGAGGACGAAGGGTCGGAAGGGTGAAGGTTACTCGCAGTTCCCTTGTTCCAAGTGCAGGGCTAGCAGCTTTCTGTCTCCTCTTGCACTGGGAAGAGTCTTTGCTGCTGCACATCAGCTCTGGTGCTGCTTCCTTGTGCTTTACTGTGCCCAAAGCTCTTTCAGACAAACTCTGAACACGCACTTCCCGTGTGTGTTGGTTACGTACAAGCCACGACAAACGCACTAATTAGGAAAAATGCTAACTTGGACACTGGACCATTTTTTAAGTGCTCAGCCCCAAAGTCCATAACCCAAAAAATTGCACCTCAATTTAACACTGCCACCCCACTCACTGGAGAGCACAGGACTGAAGACTCCAGCCACACCACTGCAGTACCCACTGCCTACACTCTGCTCTGGTCCATCCCAGCACACAATTTGGAATTGCAATCTGCACCCCAAAACCATGCCTCAGTCTGAATAGCTGCATTTAAAATTATATCATTAAGCTTGAAATTTCAACATACTTAGAGAGTTTTGATAATAACATTTTTGATTACATCCGTTGCCAGCTTCCTTCTACACCCTGACAAAGATTTAAAGTATACATTCCTATTTCATTCTGCAACAGAGATTAGTGGCAGGAACAGAAAACATCTTCTGTTCCAAAAAACCCTCGGGGTTTTCCTCCTTCTCTTGCGTTTTATTAGAGGAGTCTCAAATCTCCATCAAGCTGGGATACACTGTCACTGCAAAGCATTTAAGGCAACAAGTACCCGAGCGCTACACTGAAACACACCTTCAGAAAAGGCTCCTGAGAAACAAAGAGATTTCCCCAAGCTATCCCAAAGGTGAAAGAGCTCCCCAGCAGTTAACAGCCCTCAGCAAGCTTTATGAAAATCCGAGCCTACGCTGGAGCGTATGGCACACAGAGCCCTAATTCGAGAACTTTTGTGAACTCTTATCGTGGGGAAAGGGGGGGAACAAAGGAAAACCACATGCTATTGTTTGTTTTGACTCTGCAATATATTTAATCTACATGGAGTTGGAACATTACACAGCAAAACTTCTCAGCTCCCAGAAATTATGTACAGCCAACAACAGCAAAGCCCATTCTCCAAAGGGAAAATGCCACTTTAAGTATGTTATCTTCTCCACACACAGCACAGAAACTCTCCAAAATGCAGCTGGAAGCTGCCACCAGTGCTTCCAATCCCACACCCCAAGTGCATGGGATCAAGGCAAGGCTACTGGCACAAGGAAAGCCAAAGCTGGGGACTTCCACCAACCTGAACCTGAGCTATTGCAGCTTTTCCTGGGGGGGTGTCTGAGCAGAAGAAGGAGCTCAGGCACCTCATCCCCTCCCAGTCTCTTTGAGCCTATCAACAGGACCAGACCTTGATGCATTCCAAGATGTTAAAGCAACAAGACACAGCTTAGGAGCTGCCAAAGAATTATTCCAGAGTATCCACAGGGATGATAACAGCTTTTGCTACGTGAATTCCATTGCCATAGTTGCACAACTCCCTTCCAGCCTCGCATCCTACTGCATGTGTGCTGACAAGGACTGCCCATGTGCCCCTGGAGGCCTTTGGGGTCCAGCTCCAGGACACCCCAAGCAGCTCCAGAGGCTGTAGCTCTGCCCATGAGGCACCAGGCACAGATCCACCCCGGCACAACCGAAAAACCATCTTCCTAAATACCCTATTTCTGTTCTAAGCCACCCACTGCCACCCCCTTGTGCCCAGTTCACTCCCCCAACCCCAGTATTCCAGCTCCTGTAATTTTTCCTGGCCACAGAGCCTTGTGTTGGGGTCACTGCCAGCGAGGGACCAGAGCTGTGCAAGCACAGCCCAGGCAGCACCAGCACCCACACCTATGGCAGAGAGGTGATGCCAAGGCCAGGGCAGACAGGTGATGCCAAGGCCAGGGCAGACAGGTGACATCACAGCCCAGCAGCCCACGGGCACATTCTCCCCATGCTGGGCTCCGTGGGGCTGTGGTTTATCCGCTCCTGCACCTGGGAGCAGAGTCTGGCACAGCCCCATCCTCACTCTCCACAGGGCTGGGGGCTGCTGCAGGCACAGGTTGCTGTGAGGTTTCAACAGGCTGAATGAAACGGTGAAGAAAGACACTTCTCAGAGGGGGAAGGGAGAGGAGGCACACACGTTCTGAACAAATCATCTGTTTGGAGCGCTGGCTCCTACTTGTTCTCAGTTATATTATTCACTCAAGGGTGGATTAATCCATCACTGCAAAGGAATCTCCTGATCTCAGAGATAAAGGCAACAAGTCATGCACTGACTGTCTGTGGATCCTCCTGGAAATGGCCAGCCTTTCTCATGGCCTTATTTGGGCCGATCTATCAGCTCTCAACTAACAACAAGCAAAAAAAAAAAAAGAAAAAAGGAATTAAAAACTGAAAACATATCACCTGATTACAGTAACTTTAGGTGGATTGATCTAGAAGCAAGCAGGGGATTTCAACTCCAAACAGTTTGTTTGTTTCAGAAGGGGCCACATGAACTGTTCCCTTCCCCTGCTGTTGCTCCCCAGGAAGGGAACAGTCACCTGGGTGTTACCTTCCAAACTGGCATGGAAAAAAAAAATAAATTTCTTGCAAGATTCTTTAGAGTGAGGCCTTTTACCCAGATACATGGCTTCTTTTACTCACTGGGGGCTGGGAAATGAAAGCCCCTGGTGCCATCCCCCTGCAGGAGCATCTCCAGCTAGAGCAGGCTGCACTAGGTGCAGACACGAGGTGCCTACACAAAACACAAGGGCAATTCCAGTAGGTTGGACATCTCCAGCATGTTTGTCCTCCAGTGCTTCAGCAGATGCCACAGAGTGCTTACAGAGACATTCAGGACCTGTCTGTTCTTCACCTAAGATTAAGGGGGGCCCAGAGGGTGCCCACAGCTCCCCTGTGGCTGGAGCTGGCAGCCCACGATGCTGGGGACTCACCAGCACACGGAGGGGGAGCTGGCAGGGAATGCTTCACAGGCAATGCAACCCTCAGACACCTTTGCAGAGACAAAACACCCTCAACCCCCTCCAAAAATGTAAATTCGTGGTGCCCAGCCTCTTTGCCAATTCTGTTTCACAGTTCAAGCCTTTTAGTCCTTGTCTTGGCATTTTACAGGTTCACTGCAAGGAAAACCATGGGCTGCAAGGCAGAGCCTCTGCACATTGCAAGGCAGGAAATACTAAAGTTCTCTTTGAATTAAACAAATAGGACTCAACCACTTGGTTCATTATCAGATTCAATGGCTGGAGTCTGTGGGGAAGGCTGAACAGCAGAACCCAGGTATAAATCAAAGGTGTGACCAGAGAGACAGGTGGGGCCGAGGGTGTGGTTTCACCCCTCAGCTCAGCACAGGCAGCTCTGGTCCCTGCCAAAGGAATGGTCTCCTTCTCCTTCCCCTGCCCCAGCTCCCTCCTGCTGCCAAGGGGATGGGAACATCCCAGCCGAGCCGGTCTCGCTCGCTCCGGGCTTTGGAGGATGATTTTATCCTTTTCCTGTGCTGTTTCTGTGAGCTGGACTGGTTCAACTGGGCATTTCCAGAGGCAGGAGATGGAGGGGGCTGGCATCTCTGCAAGGCATCCACCCTTGGCTCAGCAGCAGAGCGAGCACATGGGATTAGGAGACAGCAAAGCCAATTTAGGAGCCACTGCTGCCAAAAGGGGCCATCCCCCCCAGCACCTCCAGCCCCCCAGGGCCTTCCCAGTCATCCAAGTGGAAGATTTAGCAACTCTGACTGCAGGGCAAGATCCAGGAAAGTTTGGGGCTTGGGTACTTTATTTTTTTTGAAGGGTTAGCTGGAGTCAGTCCCCTGGGGGTGCTGCACTGCTGGATTCCCGCAGCAGGGAAGAGGCAGGAATGTACCTGCCACCTCCTGCAGCAGCGAGTCCTGGGATGGAGCTGTAACGTGAAACTGCGCCCAAGGAGCTGGGGAGGGGGGAAAGAGGGGAAAAAAAGATGAAAAAATAGAGTCCCACCTGGCCAGAAAAGCTCCGAGACATCTCACAGGTATGGAAAATGGCAAAACAACCCACCTTACATGATTGTTTTCCCTCCTGTTGAAAGACAGCAGATACTTGTCACACAGAAAGAACGAGCAGGGGCTTAATGGAAAAGGCAGGTGGTCTGGATGCACAAGGCTCAATCCCTCACAGGGCTGAAGCAAGCATTTCCCCTAAAGTGATCACTGCCACTGGAGAATCATCATCCCCATCAGAAAGGGAGAAGGGAGCTGGGGAAAGCGAGTGGAAAACTCTGACACAGTCAGCCCTGGAAGCTGCACTGAGCCATCTACCAAGGAAATTACTGGAAGAACACTCAACTGAGAAAAGTGAATATATATATATATATATATACACATACACAGAGGAAATTATCTAGTAGAGAAATTCTTGGGCCAGGGTAGTTGGGAGACCTCCTGCCAGCCAAAGTAAAACAGCAAAGACATTTTTGCTGACTTTGCCAAGGACAAACACCATCACAGAGCAAATGATGCAGGAAAAGGGGACACACAGTAGCAGGGTTTGCTCAGGGAGGCCTCCAGGAGAGCAGAAAGCAAGTAGGAAAGGGAAAATGCCTGGAGAACCGACCAAATACCAGCCCACCTGTTAACAAAATGGGTCAAAACAGCAAAAATAGTGGACAGAGAACCCAGTTTGGTGCCCATGTACCAGCTTTGAGAGTCAGGATTGCAAGGCAAGGAGGAAATGTGACCAATTCCACTTGATACAAGGTTTTTTGCTCAGTCTCACCCCAGCTGCACACAGCAACTGGCTCTGAAGCTGCCCAGCCCACTGCAACACCGAAAACCAGAGAATTGACAGCAAACCACTGCAGTGAGGAGGAAGGGGCAGGACTCAGCTCAGGGGAGCCACTCAATAGTCAGCAGCTCATAAGCAAAGCAGGAGACAAAAAGCTGACCTGACACACAAAGGTGAAGTTTACAGTGCCAATTAATTTATACAAATGAGATGTTGCCCAGCAAAAGGCGTTGGGAGGTTTCTGAACTGCCAATTACAGCGATTCCACAGAAAACATCACCTGAGACACCCAATCCCAGCAGCTTTGGGGGTGAAGACTCCCTCAGTCTCAGGGCTCCTGCTACTAAACCAAAGGCTTCAAAGCCTCGTGGAAGCTCCCCAGCAGGTTCACCACATTTCCATGTTGTTTCACATAGGATTGTGTGCCAAGACCACAATATTGCAATGAAACCCCTCAAAGTCACATCTGTGCACATGGGAACCAGGAAGATGCAGAGGAGCTTTGCCAGCACAGGCTACAAGGCTTGGCAGAAAGAAAGGAGGCAAAGGAACTCTTGGAGAAGGTGTGAAGAGTGGGTTTGGTGGGTGATGCAGGAATTCCAGGTGAAGTCTGATGCCTTTTTATACACAGAAACAGCTCACACGACCTGCAGGGAACCTTTCCCATAAAGCTCATCCTGCAGAGATGCATGTGCACACACAAACACTCAGAGATCAGCCCCTGACCCACAGCTCCTCACAGCCATCCCTGCAAACAAACAGCAGCACTTGGTCCTGTGCACACCCAGTCACACCAGCACCACAGGGGAGAAGGTGCTGCTGACTGTGCCATCACATCAGAAAACAGCTTTATTCCCAAAATGATTCAATCATCACATGCTTCCCAGTTAGTTTTTTGGCACTGAGACTTTGCTGGTCTTACACTTCATGGCAGTGCCTTATCTTGAGCACCCCCCAATTAATGTCCTGTCCAGGTCTGCTGGGGGACAGTCAGAGGGGGATTTATGGGATGCCAAACCCTAGTGTGGCAGTGCAGGCACCATCCACTGCTTTGCTTCCCCATTTCCACATCTGCAGAAGCAGTCTTTAAATGAGCCAGGGTATTTTTAAGCTCTGACAGTTAAAATCCTCAAGTGACATCACCTGAAGTGGGAGCACAGCTGCCTTATTCCTCTGGCACACCAGTGAGCCAAAGTAAGCAGGAGCCTCATTTATGGGCTTACAGCACACCTTGAGATAATGAAAGCACTGGTGGGACTTGCCCCAGCACAGCCAGGCCTCTCCTTGCATGGCTTGCAAGAGTTTTGGGGTAAAACCCATGAATTTTATCACCAGAGCAGCCCAATGATCCAGCAGAGGCCCAAACCCCACTGCCAGTACCCCCGGGGGGTTTGGTGGCAAGGAACACAGAGCTGCTGTCCCACCACAGAAAAAGGATGAAAAATCACCAAGACTGCAGGAAGGCTGGCACAAACCAGCCCTCTGAGCTGCTTCCCGGGCTGTCCCCAAGCTTGTCCCACCTTGCACACACGGGCACGGCTGTTTAGGAACGCTGGGGGCAGCTCAAGGGTGTAAATCACATTAATCCACACAACAGAGCCACTGTGCTCATCCTGGGCGAGTTACTGATCCCTCCACACCACAGCCATCCCCATCTCACTTCTTACCCCTTGGAAAGGAAAAAAAAAAACCCTTTTAACTCAGTGGATGCCACCTTCTATCTGTGAGTCCAGCTTTAAACAGCTTTGAGCAACAGTGATGGGTCTCTCCATAAGCCTGCAGATTTTCTGGGACGCAGACCAAGCCAATTGGAGGCTTCCCTCTTCTTATGGAATGGGGAATACAGGTCAAAAATACTTATTTCTTTTTAATCACTCCATTATCAAGTCCCCCCCACAAGATGGGCTTGCAGCTGCTTTGAAAAAGCAGGGTTTGGTTTCAAAGTGTTTGACTCACGCTCCTGACACCTATTTTAATTTGGTGGAACAAAAGCGTGCTGGCTGTAATTAAGGCAAATAACATCAAGTTTAACAGAAAAAGCATTAAGAAACTGTGCTGGGGAACGTTTTACTGTGAATTTTTGGAATATGGAAGGAGCTGGCCGTCACCCTCAGCAACTGCCACTACAAAAGCACTTTTTCTTCTTAAAGCAGCTACGGGCAGGGCTGCACATCCCATAAATCGCAACTGTCAAAACACCCGAGTCGTGGGAGATGAGGAGAAGAGTAAATGGGCTCCACACAGCCTGGCTGGGAGCACCAGCACCCCAGGATTACCTGCTTTGTTCAAGGAAAAAATAAAAACGCTGGGCCATGAAGGAGAAAACCCCAGAGAAGCAAAGTTTCCGCGCTCCCGGTAACCTCGGTGACCGTGGCTGGTGTTTGGGTGGGTAAATTGTATTTCTGGTGCATGTGTGAAAGACACAACTCACTGAGTAAACAGCCCTTCAGAGCTGACAGCTTTACAGCCGCGGGCTCGGCGCGGCTACTCCTTCCCAGAGGTAGCAAAGCAGTTGGGGAAGGCAGTAAAATAATAATTAAAAAGAAAAAGCTACATAAAGCCATCACATTTACCCTTTCACCAACCCTTTACACAGTTACGAGGCGGGGGCAAAACAAACATTGCCTGTTTTCTGCCCAACAGTGTGTCACGGCTGAAAAGCACGTCTCTTTTGGTTTAAAAAACATCAGTATTGAAAGTATGGGATAGACGACTGGAAAGTTCTTCCATTAGAAGTCAGGAACTATATAATTTATATTTTTTTTTTGGCAAAGAGACAGACAGAGCAAGGGAAAGTAATTTAAAATTCAAGAATTGTATGGCTTTAAGGATGTAGGCAGCTTAAAGCAATAAAATTAATAATAATAGTCAGAGATAAGATGTCAGGATGCTTTACAGCCAGAGTCCTCAGGCATCGCACACCACCTCCTGCCTTAGGGACTGACTTTCCACCGCTCTAATTGCAGAGAAAAGTGACCTTACAGGTTAAAAACATCGCGATTAACAATTTTAAGGCAGTTAAGAGGCCGGACGCGACCCCAAGCCCATCCCCTATGGCACCTCCTTCAAGCCGAGCAGCGCTTAAATGACAAATAGAGAGGAGCGGAGGAGCTTTCCCTGCGAAGCGAGACCGTAAATCAGAGCCCGGCGGCTGGCAGGGCTGGTCCCGCTGCCCGCAGCGCCGTGCACCGGCGGCGGGGCGGGCAGAGGCGGGG
>VZRZ01005891.1:3284-25296 GCA_013398175.1 Climacteris rufus
ACCCAAAGCCAGTGCCGGTACCGGAACCGGCAATGGCACCCAACAGCCAGCACGGGGACCAACACCAGGACCCAGCACCCGTTACCGGGACCCAAAACTGGCACCGGGACCCAGAACCGGCACCCAGAACTGGCACCAGCACCCAACACCGGATACTGGGAGCGGAACTGGGATTCCAGCGGAGCAGCGATACTGGGAACCAGAACCCAGCACCCGGCACCGGGACCCAAAACCGGCACCGGCACCGGGACCCAGCACCCGGTACTGGACCCAAAACCGGCACCCAGCACCGGCACCAGGACCCAACACCCAACACCCGGACCCCAAAACCAGCACCGGGACGGGCACCCAACTCCAGGACCGGCACCGGAACCAGCACCCAACACCCGATACTGGGACCGGAACCAGCACCCAACACCCGACACCGGGACCGGCACCCAACACCAGGACCCAAATCCGGCACCCAACACCCAACTCCCGGCACCCGAACCGGCACCGGGACCCAGAACCGGCCCCAGTTCGGATGCTCCCAGTTCGGGTCCCGGGCAGAGCCGCGGGAATTCCCGCTCCTCTCCCAACCCCACATCCCACGAGCGATGGACGCCGCAATCCCAAATCGCCGCTGCCCGGGGATGGGATGCAGGAATGCCGTGGGAATTTGGGAATGGTGCCCTGGGACTCACCCGGGGCAATGGGATGTGGGAAGGCTGCGGAAATTTGGGAATGGTGCCCTGGGACTCAGCCGGGGGAATGGGATGTGGGAATGCCGCGGGAATTTGGGAATGGTGCCCTGGGACTCACCCGGGGCAATGGGATGTGGGAAGGCTGCGGAAATTTGGGAATGGTGCCCTGGGACTCATCCCGGGCACCCTGGAGCGCATCCCGAGCTCCAAGCCCTCATTCCAGCTTCCAAACTGGAGCCATCCCGCCCCTTTGGATCCCGGCCGCATCCAGGGAAAACCAAATCCCGGGAGCAGCCGGGTCCCTGCGGGGGCTCCTGAGTCACCATTCCCGGGAGGCTCCAGAGCTCCCCTATCCCTGCAGGAATTCCGGTGACTCACGGGATCATCGCTGCGTTTCCCTGGGAACAGCCGGGAACGGGGAGCGGCCCCCGCGGCCCCGCCCCCCAAACCAGTGCGGCCCCACTGGGGGAACTGGGAGCGGGGCCGGGAGATCCCCCGGGATCATCCACAGGGATCCTGGAATGGTTTGGGTGGGAAAAGACCTTCAATCCCATCCCTATCCAACCCCGGCACCTTCCCTGATCCCAGGTGGCTCCAGCCTTTCCTTGGACACTCCCAGGGATCCAGGGGCAGCCACAGCTTCTCTGGGAATTCCAGCCCAGCCGGGAATTCCTTCCCAAGCTCCCAGCCCACTCTCCCCTTTCCCAGTGGGAAGCCATTCCCTGTGTCCTGTCCCTCCAGCCCTTGGCCCAAGTCCCTCTCCAGCTCTCCTGGAGCCCCTGGAAGCAGCTCCGAGCTTTCCCTGGATCCTTCCCTGATCCAGGTGGACATTCCCAGCTCTCCCAACCTGATCTCTCACTCCCATATCTCCCTGAATTCCACCTTTCCCAGCTCCCATCCATCACCTCATCCCCATCCAGGGGAGCCGGGATCATCCAGGAATGGATCCAGCACCCCAAATCCCGGAATTCCCACGGAGTTCAGAGCCGAGCTTCAGCCTCTGCCCCTTTCCCATTCCCATGGCAATGGAGACGCTCCAAGGGCTGGGAATGTGCCCTGGAGAGCCTGAGGGATTTGGGGGAACGGGGCCCATCCCGGGATGTTCCCAGGGGAAGCCGGAATGTCCCAAAGCCAAGGAAGCGACCCCGGCTCTGGACAGGATGGGGCACCCGGGAAGGGCTTGGAGCAGGGATCGAGCAGCTGATCCCCCTGGGAAAGGATCCCAAAATCCCCTCCTGCTTCCAGATGCTCCCAAAGGCAGCGGGAAACATTCCCTGGATCCCCCGGATCCCGTTGAGTCTCTGCCCATCCCACTCCCATCGTGCTGGGGGATTATCCCCCACTCCAGGAAAATATTCCCCCTTTTCCAGAGTGGGAAAACACCGGAGTGGGTGGGATCGGGAGCAGGGCTGGGCACAGACCCAAATCCCAAATTCCCTGTATCCCATCTCCCCTGCATCTCCTTCCTTCCTGTATCCCACTTTCCCATTCTTCCCATCTCTTCCAGCTTCCCATTTTTCCCTGGATCCCACTGCTGCCTGCATCCCATTTTCCCGTGCTTCCCATCTCTCCCTGCTTCCCACCTCCACCTGCATCCCATCTCCTGAATCCCATTTTCCCCATGAATCCCATCCTTTCCTGCTTCCCATCACCACCTGCATCCCGTTTTCCCTGCTTCCCATCTCCCCTGTATCCCATTTTCCCTGCTTCCCACCTGCATCCTTTTTCCCTATGTTTCCCACCTCCTCCCACCACCCGTTTTTCCATGCATCCCGTCTCCTCCTGGATCCCGTTTTCCCATGCTTCCCATCTCCCCTGTATCCCGTTTTCCCGTGCTTTCCATCTCCTCCTGCTCCTTATTTTTCCCTGCATCCTGTCTCCTCCTGAATCCCATTTTCCCCATGAATCCCATCTTTTCCTGCTTCCCGTTTTCCCGTGCTTCCCACCTCCACCTATTTCCCATCTCCCTGTATCCCATTTTCCCTGCTTCCCATCTCCTCCTGCTCCCCATATTCCCTGCATTCCATTTCCCCCATGAATCCCATCTTTTCCTGCTTCCTATTTTCCCAGCTTCCCACCTGCACCTGCATCCCTTTTCCCTGTATCCCATTTTCCCTGCTCCCCATATTCCCTGCATCCCATTTTCCCCATGAATCACATTTTCCCCATGAATCGCACCTTCCCTGCATCCCATCTCCTCCCACATCCTGTTTTCCCTGCTTCCCATCTCCACTTGCACCCCATTTTCCTGCACTTCCCATCTCCTCCCACATCCCAGTTCCCCTGCATCCTATTTTCCCTGCTTCCCATCTCCTTTGTATCCCATCTTCCCTGCTTCCCATGTCCACCTGCTTTCTGTTTTCCCTGCTTCCCTCCTGCTCTGTATCCCATTTTTCCATGCATCCCCTCTCCTCCTGCATCCCATTTTCCGTGCTCCCCTGCATCTCCTCCTGAATCCCATTTTTCCTGCTTCCCATCTCCTCCAGTTCCCCATATTCCCTGCATCCCAACTCCTCCCACATCCCATTTTCCTGTGCTTCCCACCTCTCCTGTATCCAATTTTCCCATGCTTCCCATCTCCCCTTGCATTCCAGCTCCATCCCATCACCACCTGCTTCCCATTTTCCCCATGAATTCCATCTTTTCCTGCTTCCCATCACTACCTGCAACCCATCTCCACCTGTATCCCGTTTCCCTGTGCTTCCCATCTCCTCTGTATCCTATCTCTTCCAGCTTCCCATTTTCCCCTGAATTCCATCTCCATCCCATTTTCCCATGCTTCCCACCTCCCCCTGCATCCCGTTCCTCCATCCATCCCGTCTCCACCCGCATCCCATTTTCCCTGCTTCCCATCTCCTCCCACATCCCGTCTCCTCCTACTCCCCATTTTCCCAGTGCTCCTCCTGCTCCACATTTTCCCCATCAATCCCATCTCTCCTGCATCCCATCTCCTCCCCCATCCCATTTCCCCGTGCTTCCCACCTTCCCTGCATCCCGTCTCCTCTCACATCCCGTTTTCCCTGCTTAGCATCTCTACTTGCATCCCATTTTCCCGTGCTTTTCATCTCCTCCTGCATCCCATTTTCCCCATGAATCCCATCTTTCCCTGCATCCCATTTCCTCCCACATCCTGGTTTCCCTGCATCCCATTTTCCCTGCTTCCCATCTCCTCCTACTCCCCATCTCCTCCAGCATCCCATTTTCCTGTGTTTTCCATCTCCTCATTTTTCCCTGCATCCTGTTGTCCCGTGCTTCCCATCTCCTCCTGAATCCCATTTTCCCCATGAATCCCATCTTTTCCTGCTTCCGATCTTCCTTGTATCCCGTTGCCCCTGCTTCCCATCTCCTCCCACATCCCGGTTCCCCTGCATTCCCATTTTCCTGTGTTTCCCATCTCCCCTGCATCCTGCTTTCCTTGCTTCCCATCTCCTTTCGCATCCCATTTTCCCTGTTTCTCATTTTCCCTGCATCCTATCTCCCTTGTATCCCATCTCCTCTTGCATCCCATCTCCTTCTGCATCCCATTTTCCTGTGCTTTTCATCTCCTGCTGCTCCCCAGATTCCCTGCATCCCATTTTCCCCATGAATCCCGTCTTTCCCTGCATCCCATGTCCTACCACATCCCGGTTCCCCTGCATCCCATATTCCCTGCTTCCCATCTCCTCTTGCATCCCATCTCCCTGGTATCCCATTTCCCTGTACTTCCCATCTCTCCCACATCCCATTTTCCCTGCTCCCCATATTCCCTGCATCCCATTTTCCCCAGGAATCTCGTCTTTCCCTGCATCCCATTTTCCCCTGCTTTCCTTCTCCTCCTACTTCCCATCTCTCCTGCATCCTGTTTTCCCGTGCTTCCCATCTCTCCTGCATCCCTTTTCCCACGCATCCCATCTCCTCCTGGATCCCATTTTCCCTGTTCCCCATATTCCCTACATCCCATTTTTTTCCATGCATCCAATCTCCTCCTACTCCCTATCTCCACCTGCATCCTGTTTTCCCTGCATCCCATTTTCCCTGATTCCCATCTCCCTTGTATCCCATTTTCCCTGATTCTCATTTTTCCCTGATTCCCATCTCCCTTGTATCCCATTTTCCCGGATTCCCATTTTCCCTGCATCCCCTCCCACTCCCCAAGCCGCTGCATAGCCGCTTCCCGGGAATCCAACCGCCCCCTTTCCCGGGAATGCTGCCAGAGGCCGGGAAGTGACTCAGGAACCGGGAACAGGGACGGGAGCTCCACGTTCCCGATGTTCCGGAGCCGGGAACCATCTGGGATGGAAGCGCTTCCAGATGGGAACAGGCACGGCTTTGCTGGGAAAGGGACACCGGGAGCGCCTGGAATTCCGGCGGGAGGCTCCAGGAGCCGCAATCCCGGTTTTTTTGGGGCTGTTGGGAATGTGGTTCCTGATCCATGAAACCTCTGGAGCTCCCACTGCCTGATCCCAGATCCTCATTCCCGGGCATTCCATGGGATCCTGGGTATTCCATCCGATCTGGGGGGGTCTCAGCATCCTCCCCCCATGGAAAATTCCCAAATTCCTGGATTTCAGGGATGGGATTTTCCAAATGATCCCTCCCGTTTTCCAACTCCGTTTTGACCATTCCAGAGCTGCTCCAGCCAGGAGCAATCGCAGGAAAAGACATCCCAAATCCCGGATTTTTCAGGCCAGGAAAGCAAGAATTCCCACCTGGAGCAGCATCTTAAACCCTCTCCCTCCCTTCCCCCACTCCATGCCCAAAAATGATCCCGGAAAATCTTGGGAATGCCTTTTCCAGCCTGTCCTGACACGGGATTGAGATCCCACAGCCCTGCCGAGGCGTCACATTCCCAAATCATGGATCATCCCTGAAATTCTTACAGTTTTTAATGCCATTATCCCTCGGAATGTGGAATTTTTCCATGTACATTCCCAAATCAGAGCATTTTTCCTGAAGGAAAGGGGTTAAAAACCTGGGAAAGCTCCTAAAAATGAGGTCTGGGAAGCAGGAAAATCCTGGAGGGAAGTTGGAGGGGGAATGTTGGGAATGCATTTTGCTGTGGGATGAGATCTGGCATTCCAAGCTCATGGAATTCTGACAGGGAATAAAAGCTTCCTGGGGCAGCGGGATTTGGGAAGGGCGGGAAGCGGGCGCGGACATTCCTGGTTTCCAGGCAACCCCCCGGAATCACGGAAGTTTTGGGAATGAGGGAAGGGAAAGGGCTGGGATGGGACAATTCCCGAGGGGCTGGGAAAGAGCTGGAGCCAGGAATTGCCCGTGGGATGCGTTGGATTTGAGGTGAGGGCGGATTTATCCCACTTCCTGCAGAATTCCAGGTTTTTAGGCAGGAAATTCCCGGGAAAGTTCCAAGCTGTGGCTCCTCCAGCTCCCACTGGGAATTCCAGGCTTGGAATTCATCCCGAGCCCTGCTGGGGATGCATTTCCCTTCCCCTTCCCTTCCCATTCCAGGATCCTGCCTGGATCCCTCTTAATTAACCCGGGAAGTTCGTTAGGAGATCCCAGCCCATCCCTAATCCAATGATCCCGTTGTATCCCAACCCTTCCATTATCCATGAGATCCTTCAAATCTGCCCCTCCCAGCATTCCAGCCGAGCAAAATGTGGGAATTTCACTTTTCCAGAGGGAATCCGCAGCTCTCATTCCACAGCAAGGAAAAAATTCCCTTCGTTTCCCATTCCCGGAGGGAGCAGCTCCAGATGAGCATTCCCGAGCCACTTCCAGCCGGGAAAGGACTTGGGGATGAAGGGAGGGGGAATTCCCAGCTGGAATCCCTCAGGGCTTTGTTTTTTAGGGATCAAAGCAGGCAGGGAATGTCCTGGTGTCTGACAGGGGGGAATTCCCAGCGGGAAAGGGAAGGTCCTGGAAGCACAGGTGGGAATTTTGCCTCTGGACGGAGGGGGAGATCCCATCCCATTCCCATTCCATTCCCGTCCCATTCTCATCCCATTCCCTTCCCTTCTCCTTTTCCTTCCCCACCTCATTCCCGGCTGTGGATCAGAGCAGGGAGAAGATCCCAAATCCCAGGTATCCAGGGATCCATAGCCGCGAGTTCATCATTCCCAAGTGCCCATCATTCCCATGTTCCCATCATTCCCAGATATCCATTGTTCCCATGCTCACATCATTCCCACGTATCCATCATTCCCAGATATCCATCATGTCCATCATTCCTGCATATCCATCATTCCCATGTTCCCATCATTCCCATGAGTCCATCATTCCCAGATATCCATCATTCCCACATGTCCATCATTCCTGTGTATGCTATCATTCCCAGATATCCATCATTCCCATGTATCCCATCATTCCCATGTTCCCATCATTCCCATTTATCCATTATTCCCTTTTATCCATCATTCCCAGGTATCCATCATTCCCCCATATCCATCGTGTCCGTCATTCCCACATATCCTTCACTCCTGTGTTCCCATCATTCCCATTTATCCATCATTCCCGTGTTCCCATGATTCCTGTGTGTCCATCATTCTTAGATATCCATTGTTCCCATGCTCCCATCATTCCCAGATATCCATCATTCCCATGTTCCCATCATTTCCCTGAGTCCATCATTCCCCTGTATCCCATCATTCCCTTTAATCCATCATTCCCATGTGTCTATCATTCCTGCGTATGCCAACATTCCCAGATATCCATCATTCCCTTGTTCCCATCATTTCCCTGAGTCCATCATTCCCCTGTATCCCATCATTCCCTTTAATCCATCATTCCCATGTTCCCATCATTCCCATGTTCCCATCATTCCCATGTTCCCATCATTTCCCTGAGTCCATCATTCCCCTGCATCCATAATTCCCGTATATCCATCATTCCCATGGATCCATCATTCCCACATATCCCATCATTCCCAGATATCCCATCATTCCCACATATCCATCATTCCCATGTTCCCATCATTCCCATGTTCCCATCATTCCCACATTCCCATCATTCCCCTGTTCCCATCGTTCCCATTTATCCATCATTCCCTCTGGAATGCGCCAACCCACGGGAGCAATTCCCTGCTCCCCAAAGCCCCCTGTGGAGAAGGAAGGATGGAAAAGGGAATTCCCCCTCAATCCCAAAATTCCACATCCTGGGAGGGAAACGAGACCTGGGAAACGCAGAAAAATTCCCAGGTAAAGGAACAAACAGGGAATCCCACTGCTAATTGATCCCAAATTTCCTGGATGCATCCGGCTGCCAATCCCTTCATCCCAAATCCATTTTTATATCAAATCCCATTCCCACTTTTTCACGGGATAATTTTCCAGCATATTCCTGCTTGGAGTCCTCTGGAATTAAGTATCTCCCTGTATTTCTATCGACATCCCTGCTTTTCCATCCTTGATCCAGAGCTGGAAAAGCTTGGATTGCACCTGGATAATCCTGGAGATGCCAAGGTTGGGACAGGGATCCCACTGGGATAGGAGCAGGGAAAACTCAGATGCTCCCAGGAAACCTCCCTGGATCCCCAGGAATCACTTCCCACTCCTGGGCACCTTCAGGCCGCCGTTTCCCAGGAATGCATCCCGGTTTTCCCGGATTTCTGGGATGCTCTGCAGGACCGGGAACCCTGGAACTTCAGCACTTCCTTCCCGTGGGGCCTTCCCAATCCCACATCCAACCGCCCTGACCACTGCTCCCCACCCTTCCCAGGTGGATTTTCCCACCAGATTCCCGGAATTTGGCCGGGATGAATTTTTTGGGCCCAAACCCAGAGTTTTCCGAGCTTTCCCGGGGGCTGCCGGGAGCTCCGGCCCTGTTCCTGTTCCTGTTCCCTTTTTTCTGCTGCTTCCCCAAACGGCCTCTCCGTGATCCCCCAGCCCCGCCCTTCCCGGGATCCAGCCCTGCCCTTCCCGGGATTCATCCCTACCCTTCCTGGGATCCATCCCTGCCCTTCCCGGGATCCATCCCTGCCCTCTCCGGGATCCAGCCCCGCCCTTCCCGGGATCCAGCCCTGGGAACCCTCCCCGCCCTTCCCAGGATCCAGCCCCAACCTTCCTGGGATCCATCCCTGCCCTCTCCGGGATCCAGCCCCGCCCTTCCCGGGATCCAGCCCTGGGAACCCTCCCCGCCCTTCCCAGGATCCAGCCCCAACCTTCCTGGGATCCATCCCTGCCCCTCCCGGGATCCATCCCCAGGGATAACGCATCCAAACCGCCGGGATTTTCCATGGGAAAAGCTCTGGTTTCATCCCTGTGGGATTTTCCTGCCGGCTGTCCCAGGTTTTGCCCCTTCCTCAATGGAGGAACCCTGGATGTCCCACCCAGGAGATTCCCACATTTCCAGCTCCATCCTGATTCCGATGCCGCTTTCCCACCCCCTGGAAAAGCCTCGAGGCTGGATCAGGATATCCCGGAGGATTGGGATCCTGCTCCTGGGATCTCCCACTTCCAGCACCTCTGAGATTCCCAGCTCCTTCCGGATTCCTGGCCAGACATTCCTTGGAAGTCCCCATCACCTCCTCAGGACATTCCCAGCCACTTCCAACACCCTCAGGATCTTCCCAATCCCCGGCCAAGGCTCAGACATTCCCTGGAGATCCCGATCCCAGGATTTCAGATGGCCAGGGCTGATCCTGAAGGAATCACGGAATCCCTGGATGCTCCCAACCCCACCAGATCCACAACATTCCCATTTCCCGCTTCCCTGCTCCGGGAAGAGCATCCGGGACCACCCCAGCACTGAGAAAACCTCGATCCCAGGCAATTCCCGATCTCTGGCGTCGTATTCCCAAATTCCCGAGCCCCCCCGGAGCCATCCCTGTTTTCCGAACGGGACCGCGACCGCCGCTCCCAACTCCCGCTCCCATTCCCTCGGCTGTTCCCGGCCTTTCCCGAGGCTGGGAAGTGGCTCCTGCCTTCCCGGAGAATCCCGGTGTCCAGCCCCGTCCCGCTGGGATCGGATCCCACTGGAATCACTTCCAGAAAGTGCGAAGGAGGAAAAACGCCGGGATCCCTCACCTGCCCTCCCGGCTCCCGCGGAGCTTTGGGATCCGCCGGGAATTCGGGGCGCAGATCCCAGGGAACCCTTCCCGCTGCTGCCCGGCGGGATCCCCCCGGATCCCGGGAAAAGCGGGAGCGCGGGAGGAGGGGCGGGAAGGGGGATGGAGCGGGAGGCGGGCCCGGGGCGCCGGCCCTCCCCCGGGACAGCCCGGGATCCTGGGAATGCTTCCCGCAGGATCCCTGCCCCGGGACCAGCCCCGATCCCCATCCCCGAGCGCTTTCCTCTGGGAATGCCCGCAGGAAAAGCGGGAAGAGGAGGGCATCCCGGGATGCGCTGGGAATGCCGAGTGCGAATGGGGAAGTCAGGGGGGTGGGCGCTTCCCCAAATTCCAGGTGGGAATTCCTGTGGAGCTGCAGCCGCTCCCGGGATGCCCGCAGCCGCTTCCCGGCGCAGAGAATTCTTCCCTGCGTGGGATCCACCTGGGAATGCTGTCCCAACCCTTCCCGCTCCTGCCCGGCTGCTCCCAGATTTTCCCCGCTCCAGGCGGGACAAGCTGGCCACGAGCCCTTCCCAGCGGCATCCCAAGGGATTTGGGGCATCCCAAGGGATGCGGGGCTCCCCCATTCCCCAAAACCCCCAGGGAATTCCAGCAGCGCCGTTATCACATCCTTTCGAATTCCCTATCCTGGATAATCCGTCTTGATTTCACTTTTCGGGGTGACAAACCCCATTCCCGAGCGGATGATCCCAAGCGCCCGGATCCTGGGATCCTGGGTGCCAGCGAATCCCTCTCTCCGGAGCCGGGAGAGCCCGGGATGGACACGGATCCCTGGATCCATCCCTGGATCCCTGGCAATTCCCGAGCTCTGCCAGCGGCTCTCCCACGCACGGAGCTCAGCCGCTCCCACTCCCGGCTGCCGCTGGAATCCTGGATCTGCAGGGATGGATGGAGCTGGAATTCCCCGCCGTGGGATCCGGGGGAGCAGGGAGAAGATCCCTCTGGGAAGCCCCCCGGAGCCGGGATGCGATCCAGGCGCGCATTCCCTGCCTTCATCCCGATCCCACCTCGCCCACACAAGTTTGGGAGAAGCGCCGGGAAAACGCCGCTCCCCTTCCCTTCCCGGCGCGGCCCCGAGGGAGCAGGAAAACCTTTTTCCCATGGGAATCTCCCGCCCCAAAGCCGCATCCCAGCGCCCCATTCCCGAAATCCCGGCGCATTCCCGGCGACTCACAGGAAAACTGGCTGAGGAGCCGGCTGAGCCATCCCATGCTCCCTTTTCCAAGGAGATCCGGGAACAGCTCCCGGGAAACGGCTTCTCCCTCCCACTCGCCCCTTCCCAAGGCTCCCTTTTCCATTGGCACGGAGAGGAGGGATACAATCCCGCCGGGATTTATTAATAGCGCCTCTCCCATCGCTAGGGAGCGACGCTTGGAATTCTCTCCCTGCTCCCGGGGGAGCGGGGGGGGCGGGAAAAGGAGCGACTCACTTTTTCCAAGGAAAAGCTGGCGGTGGGGGGTGCGGGAGGAGGAGGGAAGCGGCTCCAGAGGCTCCGGCCGGGATTTGGGAGCGCCGGGAAGCGGCGGGAGAAGTTGGAGGCGAAGGCAGAGCGCTTGGATGGAGCTGTTCCCGATCCCGGGAAGGAGATCCCGGGAATGCCGCGGGGCGTTGCTGCCATCTTCAGGCTGGGAAAGCTGGAGCTGGAAAAATCCCGCAGCATTCCAAGGAATCGGAGGCTTCCCGGCCCTCAAAACACTCAGCGAATTCCAGCAAATGGGATAATCCACTTGGGGTTGGCTTTTAGGGATGGAAAATCCTTTTCCCAAGTGGATCCCAAGCTCCTAAATCCTGGAAAACAGCGGGAATGAGGGGGAGGGGGCGGCCAGGTCATGGGATCATCCCAGGGGGCTGCTCCCATTTTTCCTCGGCATCAGGGTTGGGAATGGGATGGGGGGCCAGGACAAACATCCTGGATTTTCCCTTCTTTTCCCGTCCCGGGATTCCTGGAGGGAATGCCTGGGACCGCTGGCTCCTGGAGCAATTCCACTTCCAGAGGGACCAGGCAGGGAATGGGAGGGAGTTGGGACATGGCAAAATCCAGCGGGATTTTCCATAAATTATCCCCTGGAATATTCCTGCCTGTTGACCCCAAACCAGCCCCCTCAGTGATGGTCCCTATGGAATTCCCTGGGAAAAGTCGCATCCCTCTGCTCTCCAAGAGGGAAAACAAGGAGGATTTTGGGAATCACAGGTGGGTCAGGCCTGGAATTTTTTCCATGTGGGGCCATCCCGGGAGCCCTGGCAGCGGGCCCCCCGTCATTCCCAGCCCCCTCCATTTCCATGGAAACTGCGGATACAAATTCCATGGCAACCCCATGGCAACGGCAGCGGTGATGCCGCCCGTTCCCACATCCCGGAGGCGGGAGAGGCCCGGGAATGCTGAGCAGAGAGAGCTCTTTTCCCTGTTTTTCATGGCAAGGACTCGCCCAGCATTCCCAGGAATCTGGGATGGGGGAGCAGGGATTGTCCCGGGGCCTGGGTTGCCTGGGAAAGCTCATCCCGGGGATGGAGGAGCAGGATCCCTTCCCTAGGATATCCTGGCCTCTCCAGGTCGGTGTTGGGTGTTCCGTGTCCAACTGGGGTCCTTTCCAGGGGGCTCTGGTTTTCCCTGGATCAAAGCACGGCAGAGCTGGAAACCATTCCCAAAGGGGGTGTCAGGGATTTAGGATTTGGGATAGATCCAAGCACCTGGAAAATCTCAGCTCGGTGGGGCTGGGCAAGGATCCCAAGGATGCAGGGGCAGCCACAGCTCCTCTGGGAATTCCAGCCCAGCCGGGAATTCCTTCCCAAGCTCTCAGCCCACTCTCCCCTTTCCCAGTGGGAAGCCATTCCCTGTGTCCTGTCCCTCCAGCCCTTGGCCCAAGTCCCTCTCCAGCTCTCCCGGAGCCCCTGGAGCCTCTGGAAGCGGCTCTGAGCTTTCCTTGGATCCTTCCCTGACCCAGCTGGACATTCCCAGCTGTCCCAGCCTGAGATTGGATCCATCCCCACCCCAGCTCCTCTCTGGGAAGGAATTTCTGGAATATGGGGGTTCACTTGGAATCTCAGGATTCCACACAGGGTCTCCTTTCCCTTTTCCAACCTTTTCCATCCCTGACTTCCATAAAAATCCCTCTGAATGGATTCTGGGTGTCCTTTATCCCAGAATCTGGAATAGTTCGGGTGGGAATGGCCCTTTAATCTCATCCCATCCCATGGACAATGACATTTTCCCATATCCCAGGCTGCTCCAAACCCCCTCCAACCTTTCCCTGGACACTTCCAGGGATGCGGCAGCCACAGCTTCTCTGGGAATGCTCTACCAGGACCTCCCCTCATTCCAGCCCCGCCTCCCGCTCCCTGCGGCTGCATCCCAGTGGGAGAAAGCGGGAGGCCCTCAGGAGCTCTCCCGCTGCCGTTTCTCCCAGGGAAACGCGCCGGGATTGGGAAACGCGGGAGCGAGGATGCTCCCGCCGTTGCCAGGCAACGGGAGGGGCGGTCCGCGCATGCGCTCTTGGTGACGCCCGCGCGTTGCCAGGCAACGAGGGACGCTCCGCGGCTCCGCTCATGCGCAGTGGGTGCCACGCAGCTGTGGTTCCCATGGCAACGATGACGGCGCATGCGCAATGTGAGACATACATCCGCCGTTGCCATGGCAACGCGCACCGAGCATGCGCACTGAGAGCCGCGCATCATCCGTTGCCGAGGCAACGCGAGCCGCGCATGCGCAGTGACGGGCGTGCACCTGCCCTCAGGTGTCCCCATGGAGCGGGGACTGAGCGAGGCCATCCCGAGCCCGGAGCTCGGCGAGCTCCCTCCCCTTCCCGATCCCCTTCCCGGCCCCGGTCCCGGTGCTGATCCCGGCCCCGGTCCCGGTCCCGGTCCCGACGCGGAGTGGGAGCGGAAGGAGCGAATCGCCGCCCGCCGCTCCCGCATCGATGCCCGGCGCCGGTGAGGAACGGGGGCGGCCCGACCCCCCTGCCCGGCCCGGAGCCACCCCCGGGACCCCCCGCCCTCCAAACGGGGACATCCCGGAGTGGGGATCGGTGTGGGGACCGGGAGAGGGTTCGGGACGCGACCCCAAATCCCACCCCAAAGCTCGGACTCATCCCTGGGGCTCAGGGCCTGACCCCAAACCCAACCCCAGGGCCCCGAACCTGAACCCAAACCCGGGCACAAAACCATCCCAAGGGCTCAGAACTCGATCCCAAACCCCTTCCCAGGGATCAGGACCTGACTCCAAACTCATCCCCAGGCTCGGGATCCATCCCAAACCCCTTCCCAGGGCTCAGGACCTTTCCCAGGCCCCAGAATCCATCCCAAAGCCAATCCCAGGGCTCTGGACCTGACCCCAAATCCCTCTCCAGGGCTCAGGACCGGTCTCAGGGCTCAGAATCCATCCCAAATCCCTCTCAAGGCCTCAGGGCCATCCCTGGGGCTCAGGATCCATTCCAAACCCATCCCCAGGGATCAGAACCCGACCCCAAATCCCTCCCCAGGCTCGGGATCCATCCCAAGCCCAAGCCCAGGGCTCAGGACCATCCCAAACAAAATCCCAGGGCTCAGGATCCATCCCAAACAAAATCCCAGGGCTCAGGATCCATCCCATGCCCAATCCCAGGGCTCAGGACAATCCCAAACCCATCCCAGGGCTCAGGACAATCCCAAACCCCTCACAGAGCTCTGGACATTTTCCAAGGCTCAGGATCCATCCCAAACCCAATTCCAGGGAGGGCCCTTCCCAATCCCAGTGATCCCAAAGTCCAGGACATCCCTGTCCCGCCCCTGGCACTGGGATCTCCCCTTTTCCTGGATAAATCCAGTCGCTTCCCATCCTGGATCCAGCCTGGGATCCGCCTGCCTTGGACACCTTTACCCAAAGGATTCTCCCCAGGGTGGAGCCGGGGGATATGCTGGGTCGGGATCCTGCTTTTCCCAGTTTTTAGGGAGAATTGGGATGGGAACCCCCAGCTGCCCCCATCCTGACCCTCCACGAGGTGCCTGCGGATCCGGTTCCTGATCCATGGAATCATCCCCAGCCACATTCCCATCCCTCCGAGCTTCTTCTCCCGCTCCTGCTCCCAAACCCTTTCCTGATCCCAAGGATCCAGCTGGGATCCTTCCCAGGCAGAAGCTGAGTGTCCCCACCCAGGTTCCCTAGGGAATATCCCGAGCTGGAAGGATCCCACTGGGATCATCCCAGTCCTCCCATCCCAAAATTCCCACCCTGGGCCTTTCCCTCTTCCTGTTGGAAGCATGGAGGGGCCGAGCCCCCATTCCCGGGCAGCATTCCCAGCTCCAGAGGGGGAAGCCTGGATCCCGTTTTCCCTCGGGAAGGCGGCTCCCTGCTCCCTGCTTCCCTCCTGGGGGGAAGAAATCCCACTGGGATCCCGTGCTGGATTCCAGGCTGTTCCCAAGACTTGGGAAGAGGCTGGGTGGGAAATATTCCATCTTTTCCCTGTTTTCCACCCAGGGAAGCCCTTGGAGAGAAGGTGGAGCCGGAAGAGGAGGAGGAAGAGGAAGAGGAGAGGAAGAGCCTGAAGCTGATTGAGGAGACCGGGAAGGTGAGGAAGGATTGGGAATCTCCTCCTGGATCCATCCTTATTCCAAGATTTTCTCCTTGGTTTCCCCTGGATGGGACCAAAAACTGGGAGAGAAACTCCCCAGAGTGGGAATTTGGGCTGGATCCTTGGGATCTGATGGGAATCTCCTCGTGGATCCCTCCTTATCCCTGGGTTTGCTCCTTGGTGTTCCCTGGATGGGACAAAAAACTGGGAGAGAAACTCCCCAGAGTGGGAATTCATGCTGGATCCTTGGGATCCAATGGGAATCTTCTCTTGGATCCCTTCCTGTTCCATGTTTTTCTCCTTGGGGTCACCTGGATGGGACAAAAAAAATGGGAGAAACTCTCAGGACCAGGATTGGGGCAGGATCCTTGTGATCCAATGGGATCCCTTCATTGGAGGGAGCAGGATTGGGAATCTCCTCTTGGATCCATCCTTATTCCAAGATTTTCTCCTTGCTTTTCCCTGGATGGGACCAAAAACCGTGAGAGAAACTCCCCAGGGTGGGAATTCAGGCCAGATCCTTGGGATCCGATGGGAATCTCCTCTTGGATCTCTCCTTATCCCTTGGTTTGCTCCTCAGTGTCCCCTGGATGGGACAAAAAAAATGGAAGAGAAACTCCCCAGGACCGGGATTGGGGCCGGATCCCTGGGATTTGATTCCCAAGCAGCCCAGGGATAGGAAGGATCCGGGATTGGTGCCGCATATCCCAAATTCCGGGCATGTCCCTTCCCCAGCAGAGCCTGGCCAAGCTCCTTTTCCATGGGACGCAGCTGCTGACGGAGATCCGGGTGGGAGCCGACCTGCGGGAAGTGCGGAAGCGGGAAAAGGAGGCGGAGGAGAAGCTCAGGAGGTGAGAGGGAAGGAGCCGGGAATCCGGGAATGCCGCCAGATTCCCATGGCAACGGGAGATGCATCAGGAGATCCCAAACCCCACCTGGTCCAGGGGATTTTATGGAGCTTCTCAGAGACTCTGGGAGAGCAGGAGAGGGGCTTGGGACAAGGGATGGGGGCACAGGACACAGGGAATGGCTTCCCACTGGGAAAGGGGAGAGTGGGCTGGGAGCTTGGGAACGAATTCCGGGCTGGGAGCTTGGGAACGAATTCCCAGCTGGGCTGGAATTCCCAGAAAAGCTGTGGCTGCCCCTGCATCCCTGGAATCGTTGCGGGCCAGATTGGAGAAACCTGAGATCATGGGAGGTGTCCAGGTTGGAATGGGATGGGATTGCAGGTCCCTTCCCACCCAAACCATCCTGGAATTCCTTCTTGGAATTCCTCAGCACCTTCCTGGACAAGGCCCTGCCCACCCTGCTCCGACAGGGAATTTTTTCTTGCTGGGATTTTCCAAAGCTGTCCCAGCCTTTGGAATTCCCTGTTCCTCCCCAGAGCCTTCCTGGGCACCCCTATCCTGCTTTTCCCTCAGCCCCATTCCGGGATTCGGGATATGAGCCAGGAAACACCAAATCCACGCTCCTGCTGCCTTTGGGACAGGATGGAGCAGGATGAATCCCTTGCTCAGTGGGAATTCCCGGTGGGAATCTCCTCCAGGAACAGGGAATTCAGGGGTGGCTCCAACAGGAACTTCCCAGGCAGCTGCTGCTGCTCCAGGGATTTGGCACCTGGGGACATGGAAGTGCTGGGAATGGTTGGATTCCATGGGCTCCAACCTTTCCAGCCTTAATTCCGTGCGGTGCTTCCAGGCTGCCTGGATCCCACTGGGAATGAGTTGGGAAGGGCCTCCAGATCCGGAGCATTCCCAGCCCTCTCCCAGCTCCTTTTCCATGTGCTTTTCCTGGCTTCCCACAGGCTGGAAAAGCTGGAGAGGGAAGCCAAGCGCGGCACGGAAAAGCTGGAGGAGATCAATTCCAAGTGGGCCCTGGCCAAGGATCTGAAGATCCCGCAGGAATTGTGGGAGCTGCTGGAGCAGCAGCAGGAGCAGTGCCAGCTCCTCCTGCAGGACAAGAACTGGCTCATCCAGGAGCTCCAGCAGGTTTGGGAATGCACGGAGCGGCTCCAGGGCTGGGAGAGCTGGGAATGTGCAGCCTGGATCAGGGAAGGATCCAGGGAAAGCTCGGAGCCGCTTCCAGAGGCTCCAGGGGCTCCGGGAGAGCTGGAGAGGGACTTGGGCCAAGGGCTGGAGGGACAGGACACAGGGAATGGCTTCCCACTGGGAAAGGGGAGAGTGGGCTGGGAGCTTGGGAAGGAATTCCTGGCTGGGCTGGAATTCCCAGAGAAGCTGTGGTGGCCCCTGCATCCCTGGGAGTGTCCAAGGAAAGGTTGGAGTGCCCTGGGATCGGGGAAGGTTTTGGGATTGTTATGGGATGATCCCTTAGGTCCCTTCCCACCCAAAACATTCCATGATGATTTTGCATCCTGCCCTTTTTCCATGAGGATTCCCACTCCAACGCTTCCCTGTGATTCCAGCCTCCCCTCCCCTCCTTTTCCAGGAGCTGAAATCCAAGGATGAGCTCTATGAGCAGACCCTGAAGGAGCACTCGGATGAGATCCAGCTGCTCCTGGAAAGGATGGAAGAGCAGACCAGGAATATGCTCCGGACCTACCGGCACCACCTCCGGCACCTCGAGGTACCCAATTCCCTGGGAAAACCTGGAAAAGTGGGAAAGCTGCCTGGCTGCTCCATGTCTGTCAGGAAAAACCCTTGGAGTCCTGGTGCTGGGATGAGATCCAGGTGGATGAGGCTGGAATCCGGAGCTCTGAGGGGTTGGGAATGACATTGGAAGCGTCACTGCTCGGTCATTCCCATTCCCGGTGATCTCAGTGCGGAATTTCCGTGTCCTCCGCAGAAAACCTTCGAGCAGGAGCGGTGGGAAATGCTGGATAACAACAGGAAAAGGTGGAACGAGGCCATCCAGGCCCACAACGAGCAGGAGGTGAATTCCATGGGAGGTCTGGGATCAGGGAATCATCGGGAGTGGGAAAGTTCTCCGGGATCACCAGGTCCAACCATTCCCAGCATGATCCAGGTCCCCAGGGCCACTTCCACAGGGATTCTAATCCCTCTGGGAATGGGAATCCAGGCCTGCCCCGGGCAGCTGTGCCAGGGCTGGAAAACCCTTTCCAGGCAGGAATTGTTCCCAAGATCCCGCCTGAGCCTCCCCTGGCACTTCCTGCTTTTTGTTCCCTGGGAGCAGAGCCTGATCCCTCCTGGCTCTGAGATTTCAGGGAATTCCAGAAAGGAAAAGTTCCCTCTGGATCCCTCTTTTCTCCAGGCTGAGCCCCCCCAGCCTCTCCTGCTGCTCCAGAACCATTCCCAGCTCCGTTCCCTTCCTTGGAAATGCTCCAGCCCCTCCAGATCCTTCTTGGAATGCCGGGATGGGCTCTGCCCTGAAAGGCACCGGGAAGGACACAGATTTTTGGGATTGTGCGGAGACAGAGGAACTGGGATGGGGATGGATGGAGTTGGATGGGGTTGGATGAGGTTGGATGAGGTTGGATGAGGTTGGATGGGGTTGGATGAGTTTGGATGATGTTCCCACAGCTGGAATTCCTGCGGGAGCAGATGGAGAAGGCGGAAGAGTTCGAGAAGCAGCTGAACCAGCTGGAGGAGGAGAACGTGGAAAACTATGACAGCATGAAACTCCAGCTGGAAAAGGATGTGCAGGTGCAGGAAAAGGCCCGGGATCAGGGAATCACCATGGGGAATCACGGAACAGTTCAGTGGGAAGGGATCTTCAATCCCATCCAGATCCAACCATGACACTTCCCACCATCCCAGGTTGCTCCAACCTTTCCTTGGACACTCCCAGGGATCCAGGGGCAGCCACAGCTTCCCTGGGAATTCCAGCCCAGCCAGGAATTCCTTCCCACGCTCCCAGCCCACTCTCCCCTTTCCCAGTGGGAAGCCATTCCCTGGGTCCTGTCCCTCCAGCCCTTGGCCCAAGTCCCTCTCCAGCTCTCCCGGAACCCCTGGAGTCTCTGGAAGCGGCTCCGAGCTTTCCCTGGATCCTTCCCTGATCCAGCTGAACATTCCCAGCTCTCCCAGCCCTCAGAGCAGCTCCGTGGCCTCCCCTGGCCTCATTCCAGCAGCTCCACATTCTGAATTCCCAATAACCTGGAAGTGAGGGATGATCCCAGGGGCCTCAGAGCCATTTTGGGATGGAACCAGCTCCATGCTGGAGCTCAGAATTCCCAGGGAGCACCGTGGGACCCTTGGAAAAATGCAAAATATTGGAAAAACGCCCTTGAGCTGCAGCTGGGGCAGAGTCAGGAGACAATTTTTCCTCTCCGCATTCCAGGGCCTTATCCCGGTTTGGGAACAGCCTTGGGAACAGGGAAAAGAGTGGGGAAAAAAAACATGTTCCAGGGGAAAGTTTCCATGGGATATCAGGAATATTTTCTCCCCCCAAATAGGTGTAAAATATCCCAAATTTTAAATTATTAATCCAAATAAACGTGGAATTCCATGAGGAGGAGGAGGACAAGGAATTGTCTGTGCCCGCTGCAGGTGGAAAAAAAAAAAACTTGGAAGGGAAAATTGAAGCTGGAACTGGGATTTGGGGAGGGAATTCCAAGCTGGGACAGCCTGGAAGTGGCAATTCCCTGATGGATATTTGGGATTTGCCCTTGGGTTGCTGCTTGGGGTGGGATTTTGGGAATCAGCTCCTGGCTTTAGGATTTTGGGAATGAACTCCTGGCTCTTCTCCATCCTCTGCCAGGATTCACTTCCAGCTTTTCCTCTTGGATCCCAGAGGATCCAAACCCTGCTGGGAGTTTTCCTGGCTTTTCCATAAACTCTGGCCTTGTCTCTGTGGTTTTTTTCCCACGGAATTCCAGTACCTGGAGCGGAAACTCCGGCAGATGAAGGGAATTTACCACCTGAACCAGGTGAAGCTGGATTACAACCTGGAAGTGCTCCGGCAGCTGGATGTGGAGAATTCCACGCTCCGATCCCTGCAGAAGCGGAAAATCAACCGGTAAAACCCATCCCAGGAATCTCGGGAATCTCCTCTCATTCCGGCGGCTCCCAAGCTTTTCCAGGCCTTCCCGAATCCTGGCTCTTGTTCCCTTGCCAGGTTCCAGTCATCCCTCAGCCTCCTGAGGAGCAGGATGGCCAAGCAGGAGAAGAAATTCCAGGAGGAAAAGCAGAGCCTGGCAGCCGACTGCCAACGGATCACGGCGCAGTTCCAGGAGATGCAGAGGAGGATGAGGTGGGATCCGCTTGGAATTCTGCCAGGAAAAGGCTCTGGAAACTGGAGCAGGGTCTGATCCCTCGGGATCCTTTTCCATAGGGAGCTGGCGCTCAGCAGCGCCGAGAAATTCCGGAGGGTTTGGCTGATGAACGAGGAGGAGGCCAAGGGGCTGATGCGGGAAGCGCTGGGTGCCGACCGGATCATCCACATCCAGCAGCTGGGAATGCCGTGGGAAGAGCCTCACCCCTGGTTCCTGGATAACGTGGGGCCCCTGGGAGGCTGCCGGGAGAAGAGGGATGCGATCCAGGTGGCCACGGAAGTGCTGGAAGGTGGGATCCCAACATTCCTTGGGGTCTTCCTCCAGGAAAAGGTCCTGTGTCCCTCCCATCCTTGGAATTTCCAGGTGGGATCTTCCAGGAGTCGCCAGCGCTGAGCTGGCTCATCCCACGGGATCTTCCCACAGTGTTTTTCCCAGTTTTCCCTGTTCCAAGAGCCAGCTGCCATCCCAGGATCTCTGGGATGTTTTCCAGGGAGTTGTGATTTCCCTGGTGAATCCAAAGGATTTTGCTCCCGGTTTTCTATCCCATTTCCAGGGAGGAGCTCCAGAAAACAAGAGGAGGAAGGGAGAAGGAATAAGAAGAAGAAAGGAGCGGGAAGTGGAGAAGGAGCCAAGGAAGACCTGGAAAAGGCCGAGGAAAAGGCCATGGTTCAGCCAAAGATCTCCAGGAAAACCATCCGGAGAATCCTGGAGCTCCTGAGCGAGGAGTCGGTGAGTGGGGATGGAGCTCGGGATCGGGGAGCAGCCCTGATCCAGCTTTTCTGTGCATCCCTTGGGAATGAGGGCTGGGAACGTTCACTGCGCTCTGCTCCCTCTTCCCTGCCTTTTTCCCAAGGGATTCCTGGTGGAGAACAAACTCCTGAGGCCCCTGCAGGACGTGGTGGGGCCCAGGAACACCATCCAGAGGCTGCGATCCATCTTCGAGGTGAGTTGGGATTGGATCTCCAGGGATTGGGCTTCCCACCTGGAATACTCAGCATCAGGAGACCACAGAGCTGGGAATGTCCAGCTGGATCAGGGAAGGTTCCAGGGAAAGCTTGGAGCTGCTTCCAGAGCCTCCAGGGGCTCTGGGAGAGCTGGAGAGGGACTTGGGCCAAGGGCTGGAGGGACAGGACACAGGGAATGGCTTCCCAGTGGGAAAGGGAAGAGTGGGCTGGGAGCTTGGGAAGGAATTCCCAGCTGGGCTGGAATTCCCAGAGAAGCTGTGGCTGCCCCTGCATCCCTGGAATGTTCCGAGGTTTGGGATCATGGGAGGTCTCCCTGTCCATGGAACGGGATGAGCTTTGAGGTCCCTTCCCACCCAAATCATTCCCAGATTCCCAGATTCCCAGCTCCAGGCCATCCTGGTGATTGAAACACCTCCAGGCCTTCTCCAGCCCATTCCCAGACTTTCCCATCCCCAGATGTGGTTATCCCACATCAACCACTTCCCACCACTCCTTCCCTGTCTGGCATTTCCAGAGGGACACTCCCTGCCCCTGGAAAATTCCCTTCCCTTCCCTTCCCTTCCCTTCCCTTCCCAAACCTTCCCAAACCTTCCCAAACCTTCCCAAACCTCCCCAAACCTTCCCTTCCC
>VZRZ01005891.1:30262-40659 GCA_013398175.1 Climacteris rufus
GCCCCGGGGTGGGGGTCCGAGTCCGAACCCCACGGGATGGGGTCTGGGAGCGGGCAC
Source organism: Climacteris rufus (assembly GCA_013398175.1). Lineage (NCBI taxonomy): Eukaryota > Metazoa > Chordata > Aves > Passeriformes > Climacteridae > Climacteris > Climacteris rufus. The sequence goes on from VZRZ01005891.1 coordinate 30,320, forward strand.
CGGGATTGCCCCGGGTGGGGGAACACAGGTCCGGGCACCGGGGCACCACCGAGGCTGGGGAACCGGGGCTGCCCCGGGAGAGAAGCGGGGTCCGAGGGAGCAGCCCCGAGTTTGGGGGGACCGGATCCGGGCACCGGAGCAGCCCCGAGTTTGGGGGGACCGGATCCGGGCACCGGAGCAGCCCCGAGTTTGGGGGGACCGGATCCGGGCACCGGAGCAGCCCCGAGTTTGGGGGGACCGGATCCGGGCACCGGAGCAGCCCCGAGTTTGGGGGGACCGGATCCGGGCACCGGAGCAGCCCCGAGTTTGGGGGGACCGGATCCGGGCACCGGAGCAGCCCCGAGTTTGGGGGGACCGGATCCGGGCACCGGAGCAGCCCCGAGTTTGGGGGGACCGGATCCGGGCACCGGAGCAGCCCCGAGTTTGGGGGGACCGGATCCGGGCACCGGAGCAGCCCCGAGTTTGGGGGGACCGGATCCGGGCACCGGAGCAGCCCCGAGTTTGGGGGGACCGGATCCGGGCACCGGAGCAGCCCCGAGTTTGGGGGGACCGGATCCGGGCACCGGAGCAGCCCCGAGTTTGGGGGGACCGGATCCGGGCACCGGAGCAGCCCCGAGTTTGGGGGGACCGGATCCGGGCACCGGAGCAGCCCCGAGTTTGGGGGGACCGGATCCGGGCACCGGAGCAGCCCCGAGTTTGGGGGGACCGGATCCGGGCACCGGAGCAGCCCCGAGTTTNGCCCGGCCGCCTTTGCCGCCGTCGCCGAGGTCCGGAGCCCCCCCGGCAGCGGCCCCGGGGCGGTGTCACCGGGCGGGCGGGAGCCGGGGCTGAGTCACGGGCAGGAAACCGAGCGGTTGCATCAGAGCCGCGGTTGCTCGTCCGGTCGGGGCAGCTGGAAAATCCCGCTGCATCCCCGCAGCAGCATGGAAAAGGGAGCCCGGCCCTCCCCCGGCGCCTCGGGAGCTTCCAGCTCCACTTCCCACCTGAAGGAGGAATTGCTGTGCCCCATCTGCTACGATCCTTTCCGGGAAGCCGTGACCCTTCCCTGCGGCCACAACTTCTGCAAGGGCTGCGTCAGCAAATCCTGGGAGCACCGGGAATACCGGGAGCACCGCGAGCCGCGGCGCCACGCCTGTCCCGTCTGCAAGGAGAATTCCTCCTTGGAAGATCTGCGCGTCAACCACACCCTCAACAACCTGGTGGAGCTGATCCTGAAGGAAGAGGGGCAGAGGAAAAGCCGCGGAGCCGCCCTCTGCCCGCTCCACCACGAGGATCCCAAATTTTTCTGCCTGGAAGACAAGGAGCTGGCGTGTTTCGCCTGCCAGAGTTCCAAGGAGCACGAAGGGCACAAGATGAGGCCGGTGCAGGAGGCGGCGGCGGATTTTAGGGTGAGGGGATGGCAGGGAGAGGCATCCCAAAATTGCCCCGGATTTGGGATTTGGGATTTGGGATTTGCGAGGAGGGTGGATCCCTGCGGGAATGGCGCGGCTGCCGGACGCTCTCCTGCCTTTTAATTATCCCGTGCCTCTGGATGCTGCGGGGAAGGGGGGTGCGATGATGCTTCCCGGTGGTTTGGAGCCCAGCATTCCCGGGATCCGGCTGCGCTGGTTGTTCCAGCGCCGCGGGCTTGGGAGCGGGCTTGGGGTTTGGGACTTGCAGCATTCCCGCAGAAAGGAGGGATAAGGGATAGGGAGGCAGCCACGGACGGGCTGTGGCTCTGTAGGAGAGGAGGAGGAGGAGATGGGATGCAGCCAGGAGCCTGGAATGCTGCCAGGACGCGCTGTGTTTTCCAGTCTGGAAAACGTCCCAGCGCCGCCCTGACTCATCCCACAGGGATGAGCGGGAGAGCCTCGGAGGCTCTTCCCGGGAGCGGGAATGGGACATCCCAAAAAACCGGGCAGGATTCCCCATGGAGCAAAGCTCAGGGCTCAGGGCTGGGATCTCGGCCCATCCCAGCTGCCGGAGGGGAAAGGTTGGGATCGAGCAAGGATCCGGCCTCGGGGGTGTTGATCCAGGTGGGAAATCCCGGGAATGTGGGAGTGCTGAGGGCGTCTCCTCCCCGCAGGCCAAGCTGGGGAACATGGAGGCTTCCCTGCGGGACAAAGCCAAGGATTTCGGGGCCGTGCGCCGCTCCTACGAATCCATCGCCCGGCACAACCAGGTGAGTGATCCCGATCCTCATCCTGATCCTCATCCCGATCCCGATCCCAGACATAGGTGGGCCGGTGGGGTGGAGCGCTGATCCCTTCCTGGGAAAGAGAGCATGGTGGGGATTTGGGAAGCAGGATGGGGATTGGGGGAAAGCAGCGTGATCCCAGTGAATTCCTGAGCTCTGCAAGTGTTTGGAGAGCTCTGGGAAAGGGAAAGCCCAGGGGATCTGGGTGCTCCAGAGGTGGGAGTGATCCCGATCCTGATCAGGAATGCCACTGGGGTGGAGCGCTGATCCCATCCCGGGAGAGGAGAACACAGTGGGGATTTGGGAAGCAGGATGGGGATTTGGGGAAGGCAGCATGATCCCAGTGAATTCCTGAATGCTGGAGCTGCTCAGAGAGCTCTGGGAAAGGGAAAGCTGAGTGGATCCAGGTGCTCCAGAAATGGGATTGATCCTGATCCTCATCCCTATCCCGATCCCAGACATGCACACATGGGAATGCCGCTGGGGTGGAGCACTGATCCAATCCTGGGAGAGGAGAGCAGTGGGGATTTGGGAAGCGGGATGGGGATTTGGGGAAGGCAGCATGATCCCAGTGATCCCAGTGAATTCTTGAGCGCCGGAACTGCTCGGAGGACTCCAGGGTGGGAAAGCCGAGGGGATCCAGGTGCTCCAGAGGTGGGATTGATCCTGATCCTGATCGGGAATGCCACTGGGGTGGAAAACTGATCCCATCCCAGGAGAGGAGACCAGTGGGGATTTGGGAAGTGGGGATGGGAATTTGGGGAAGGCAGCGTGATCCCAGTGAATTCCTGAGCGCTGGAGCTGCTCAGAGCACTCCAGGATGGGAAAGCCAAGGGGACTCAGGCACTCCGAAGCTGGGATTGATCCCGATCCCGATCCCAGGCGGAGGCGGCGCGGCTGGAGCGGCAGGTGAGGCGGGAATTCGAGAAGCTGCACAAATTCCTGCGGGATGAGGAGCAGGCGGTGCTGGCGGAGCTGCGGGAGGAGAGCCGCTGGAAGCAGGAGCTGATCCAGGGAAAGATGGAGCAGCTGGCAGAGGAGAGCCAGGCCCTGCTCAACGAGGCCCGGCAGCTCCAGGCGGATCTCAAGGAAGACGACTACACATTCCTGATGGTAAATCCCACCGGGATCATGGTCCGTGCCTGGATCCCACTGGCCCTGAGCCGTCCCTTAGCTGCCGGAATTCCCGTGGCCACTGGATCTGATTCTGGAACTCCTGTGGCCACCGGGATCAGATTCTGGAATTCCTGTGGCCACCGGGATCTGACTCCGGAATTCCCATGGCCACTGGGATCTGACTCCAGAATTCCCGTGGCCACTGGGATCTGATTCCGGAATTCACATGGCCACTGGATCTGATTCTAGAACTCCTAGATCAGATTCCAGAATTCCCGTGGCCACCAGGATCAGATTCTGGAATTCCCGTGGCCACTGGGATCTGATTCCGGAATTCCTGTGGCCACTGGGATCAGATGCCAGAATTCCCGTGGCCACCAGGATGGGATGTCAGAATTCCCGTGGCCACTGGGATCTGACTCCGGAATTCCCGTGGCCACCGGGATCTGATTCCGGAATTCCCGTGGCCACCGGGATCTGTCTCCGGAATTCCTGTGGCCACCAGGATCTGACTCCCGGCCTCTCCTCTGTTCTTTTCCAGACCCACAAGAACCGCAAGCGGAGGTAGGTCCTGATCCCGCCGTGTCTGCGGGAATCTTGGAATGGCCGAGGCTCCCAGTCAATTCCCGGGGGCTTGGATGGGAGTTCCCTGCCTGGCTGGAGGGAATTCTCAGCTCCAAGAAAATTCCTGTGTCCCCTTCCGAGTCAACGAGATGCTGGGGGCTCCCCTGGGAGAAGGATGGGGGAACACAGGGATTTCAGGATTTGGGGGAAGCTTTAAATCCCTGAATTGTTGGGAATGTGGCGGTGGGATCCTTCTGGAGTGGGAGCAAAGCTTGGGAGATGCCGGGTGCTGGGAGACCCATCCCGATCCTTTCTCCATGGGCTCTCCCTGCACCAGGATCGCCTGCACGGCCGAGGAGCCGGAGGCAGTTCCCTCGGGAATGCTCCTGGATGTGGCCAAGTACCTGGGATCGCTGCAGTACAACGTGTGGAAGAAGATGCTGGACACCATCACCGTGGGTGAGGAGCTGCACTCATCCAGAGCGGGAAAAACGGGAATTCCAAAGGGTGGCTGTGGGGGCTGGAAAGTTGGGAAACATGGAGCTGGATCACTGTCAAAGGCTGGTTGTCCCAGGAGTGGTGGGTGCTGGAAAGACGGAAAACATGGAGCTGGATTACATCCAAGGGGTTGTTGTGGGGTCTGGAAAATTGGGAAATGTGGAATGGGATCCCTGTCAAAGGATGGAGGTCCCAGGAGTGGTGGTTGCTGGAAAGATGGAAAACATGGAATTGGATCCCCTGCAAAGGGTGGTTGTGGGGTCTGGAGAAAAGGGAAACATGGAGCTGGATCTCTGTCAAAGGATGGATGTCCCAGGGGTGGTGGGGCTGGAAAAATGGGAAACATGGAGATGGGAACTCGCAAAAGGTGGCCGTAGGGTCTGGAGAGATGGGAAACATGGAGCTGGATTCTCTCCAAGGGGTGGTAATCCCGGGAGTGGTTGGTGCTGGAGAGTTGGGAAACATGGAGCTGGATCACTGTCAAAGGCTGGTTGTCCCAGGAGTGGTGGGTGCTGGAAAGATGGGAAACATGGAGCTGGATCACTGTCAAAGGCTGGTTGTCACAGGAGTGGTGGGGGGCGGAAAGATGGAAAACATGGTCTTGGATCCCCTCCTAGGGGTGGTTGTAGGGTCTGGAGAGATGGGAAACATGGAAGTGGATCCTCTCCAAAGGGTGCTTGTCCCAGGGGTGGTGGGTGCTGGAAAGATGGGAAACATGGAATTGGATCCCCTCCAAAGGGTGGTTGTGGGGTTTGGAGAGATGGAAAACATGGAGCTGGATCCATGTCAAAGGCTGATTGTCCCAAGAGAGGTGGATGCTGGAAAGATGGGAAACATGGAGCTGGATCACGTCCAAAGGGTTGTTGTGGGATCTGGAAAGTTAGAAAATGTGGAATGGGGTCCCTGTCAAAGGTTGGATGTCCCAGGAGTGGTGGGTGCTGGAAAGATGGAAAACATGGAGATGGGAACCCACAAAGTGTGGTTGTGGGTGCTGAAAAGATGGAAAACATGGAATTGGATCCCCTCCTAGAGGTGGTTGTAGGGTCTGGAGAGACGGGAAACGTGGAGCTGGATCTCTGTCAGAGGGTGTTTGTCCCAGGGGTGGTGGGGGCTGGAAAGATGGAAAACATGGAGCTGGATCCATGTCAAAGGCTGATTGTCCCAAGAGAGGTGGATGCTGGAAAGATGGGAAACATGGAATTGGATCCCCTCCAAAGGGTGGTTGTAGGGTCTGGAGAGACGGGAAACGTGGAGCTGGATCTCTGTCAGAGGGTGTTTGTCCCAGGGGTGGTGGGGGCTGGAAAGATGGAAAACATGGAGCTGGGAACTCCCAAAAGGTGGATGTAGGGTCTGGAAAGATGGAAAACATGGAGCTGGGAACTCCCAAAAGGTGGATGTAGGGTCTGGAAAGATGGAAAACATGGAGCTGATGGTTCTGGGATGGGGCTGGAGAACAGCCAGGATGCTGTGGTGGTGCTCTCACCCCAAAAGGGAAACCTTGGAAAGAACATTTTTCCATGGTGGTGTGGATTAGGGATGGAGCCATGGATAGGGATGGATCCATGGATGGAGGGATGTATGTATCCATGGAGGGATGGATGGATGGATGGATGGACGGATGGACGGACGGACGGATGGATGGATGGATGGATGGATGGATGCAGGTATGGATCCAAGGATGGATGGAGGGAGGGATGGATGGATCCATGAAGGGATGGATCCATAGATGAATGGATCCTTGGAGGGATGGATGGATGGATGGATCCATAGAGGATGGACGGATCCATGGATGGAGGAATGGATGGATGGATCCATAGAGGGATGGATGGATCTATGGATGGAGGGATGGATAGATCCGTGGAGGGATGGATCCATGGAGGGATGGATCCATGGATGGAGGAATGGATGCATGGATGGATGGATCCATGGAGGGATGAATGGATGGATGGATCCATACCAGGATGGATGGATCCCTGGGTGGATGGATGGATGGATGGATGGATAGATCCGTGGAGGGATGGATCCAGGGAGGAATGGAGGGATGGATCCACAGAGGAATGGATCCATGGGTAGATGGATGGATGGATGAATTCATGAAGTGATGGATAGATAGATCCATGGAGGGATGGATCCACGGAGGGATGGATCCTTGGAGGGATGGATGGATGGATCCATGGATGGAGGGATGGATGGGTGGATGGATCCATGAAGGGCTGGGTGGATTCCTATAAACCCTTCCCACTCCCACCAGTGCCGTTCAGCCTGGATCCCAACTCTGCCGCGGGCTGGCTCTCGGTATCCGAGGACCTCTCCAGCGTCTCCAACGGCGGCTACAGACTCTCCGTGGAAAACCCGGAGCGCTTCACCTCCGCCCCCTGCATCCTGGGCTCCCGCGGCTTCTCCGACGGCTTCCACACCTGGGAAGTGGACCTGGGCGGGATGACCAACTGGCGCGTGGGGGTGGCCAGGCCCCACGGAGGCTCCCACTGGACTTTCCACCATGATTCCCGCTCCGGCTTCTGGTACATCTACCACCTTCCAGGGAAAGACGAGTGCCGGGCGTCCAACGCCGTCCGCTCGGAGGCGGCGCCCGGAAACCTCCGGCGCATCCGGGTGGAGCTGGACTGCTCCGAGGGGGAATTGTCCTTCTACGACGCCGACCTCAAGAGCCACATCTACACATTCCACGAGAAGTTCGGCGGGATCGTCTTCCCGTATTTCTACGTGGGGGCGCCCCAGGGGGAGGCCAAGACGGAGATGCTCCGGATTTGCCCGCTCCAGGTCCGTGTCCATGAGGATATCCCAGCCTAGGGGTCTCCCGCCTCCTGCTGGGGTTCTCTGGCTTTTCCAGGGAAAAGCAAAAGCAGGGGAAAAAAGAATGTTTGTAGAGACTCGGGTTTTAATTGTTAATAAATATGAATAAAGTCTTCCCATGCGGTTCTGTTCCCAAATCCCAAATTTTCCCACCCTTCTCTGTCATGGATCCAAGCTGGGAAAGTTTTTGGGAGGAGGGATTTCCCTTTCAGGGATATAAATAAGGAATTGAACCATTTAGGGGCTTTTCCTGCAGTTTTCAGGGATCCAGGACTCCCTGCTGTGGATGGCGATCCCTATCCTAGCTCTTGGAATGTGAAAATCCCATGGGATTTGGCTGGACACACAAAGGGATGTGTCCCCTCTTCATGGAAAACCAGCAGTGGGAACATCCCTGGGAGTATCCCATTTCTTCCACTCCTTCTCTCCATGGCTTTACCACTCCGAGGGGCTTTTCCCTGAATTCCTAACTCTGGGAATGAGGTGTGGATGTGCCTTTGGTGTTGGGAAGTGGAGGAATTTCAGAGTTTTTATCCGGAGTCAATCCCGTCCAAACGGCTTTTTCCCAGATCCAGGTGAGTCCTTGGGATCTCAGGTGGTGCTGGGAGGAGAGGGAAGGGCCTGGCTGGGTCATCCTGCCCTTTTCCGGCCTTTTCCCTGCCCTTTTCCTGCTTTTTTCCTGCCCCAGCTGCCCAGATTCCAACAGGAGCGGGTGGTTTCCATGGTTTCCCACCACTGTCTCGGGAAGCTCCATAGGAACAAGAGCCGGAGGAGGGAAAACAAAAGGAAGAGGTTGGAGATGGAGGCGAGCGGGGCCACCCCGGAATCCTCCCACGGCGTAGCCATGGATACGGGAAAGGAGGGGAAGCAGTGGGAGCATCCCGTGTCTCTCCCTGCATCCCAGCTCCACCCTTTTTCTCCCCATCCCATCCCAATCTCCATCCACATTCCCTCCATCCCATTTCTCTGCTCCCTCCATCCCATCTCCATCCATTCCTCCTTCCATCCCATCTCCATCCTGTCCCATCCCATCTCCTTCTCTCTCCATCCTTCCCTCCATCCATTTCCATCCCTTCTCCCTCTGTCCCATCTCCATCCATCCCTGATCCATCCCATCTCCATCCATCCCTGATCCATCCCACCTCCATCCTCTCTCCCACTGTCCCATCTCCATCCTCTTTCTCTCCATCCATCCATCCTTCCCTCCATCCCATCTCCCTCTTTCCCTCCCTCCATCCCCTCTCCATCCTCCCTCCATCCTCTCCCTCCTTACCTCCATCCCATCTCCATCCTCCCTCCATCCTCTCCCTCCTTACCTCCATCCCATCTCCATCCTCCCTCCATCCTCTCCCTCCTTACCTCCATCCCATCTCCATCCTCCCTCCATCCTCTCCCTCCTTACCTCCATCCCATCTCCATCCTCCCTCCATCCTCTCCCTCCTTACCTCCATCCCATCTCCATCCTCCCTCCATCCTCTCCCTCCTTACCTCCATCCCATCTCCATCCTCCCTCCATCCTCTCCCTCCTTACCTCCATCCCATCTCCATCCTCCCTCCATCCTCTCCCTCCTTACCTCCATCCCATCTCCATCCTCCCTCCATCCTCTCCCTCCTTACCTCCATCCCATCTCCATCCTCCCTCCATCCTCTCCCTCCTTACCTCCATCCCATCTCCATCCTCCCTCCATCCTCTCCCTCCTTACCTCCATCCCATCTCCATCCTCCCTCCATCCTCTCCCTCCTTACCTCCATCCCATCTCCATCCATCCCTGATCCATCCCACCTCCATCCTCTCTCCCACTGTCCCATCTCCATCCTCTTTCTCTCCATCCATCCATCCTTCCCTCCATCCCATCTCCATCCTTCCCTCCAGCCATTTCCATTCCTCCTCCCTGCATCCTATCTCCATCCATCCCCACTCATCCCATCTCCCTCCTTCCTCCATCCCATCTCCCTCTTTCCCTCCCTCCATCCCATCTCCATCCTCCCTCCATCCTCTCCCTCCTTACCTCCATCCCATCTCCATCCATCTCCCTCCCTCCATCCCCTCTTCTTCCCTGCATCCCATCTCCCTCCTTCCATCCTCTCCCTCCTCCCTCCATCCCATCTCCATCCCCTCTCCCTCCATCCTCTCCCTCCATCCGCTCTCCCTCCCTCCATCCATTTCCATCCTCCCTCCATCCCATCCATCTCCATCCTCTCTCCCTCCATCCCATTTCTGTTCTCCCTCCATCCCATCTCCATCCATCCCTGCTGCATCCCATCTCCCTCCTTCCTTCATCCCATCTCCAACATTTCTCCATCCCATCTCCTTCTCTTCCTCCTTTTTTCCCTCCTTCCATCCCTCCATCCCATCTCCCTCCCTCCATCCCCTTTCCCTCCCTCCATCCCGTCTCCCGTTCCCCTATCCCAACCTTTCCCGTCACCCCAAAGTCCAGGCACTGCCTGGAATTTTGGCCATCCCAACACCAGTGTCGGCCCAACTGGGATGAGTTTGGGAATGCAGGGCCTGGAGTTTTTCCAGCTTTTCCCTGGAATGTTGGAGGAGGAATGTGGGGTTTTGGGGGGATCCTCCTCTGCAGCCTTCCCATCCCAAAATCTGGGATCCCACCTGGGAAAAAGGGGATTTTTGCTTGGAATGGACTAATTTTATTGTATTTTAACTTTAATTCTTTTAAAAGTTACATTTCTATTTTAAAATTTTCAATTTAATTTAAATTTAATTCTATTTTAAAACTATTTGATTTTTTAACTTTTGTATCTTTTAAAAGTTATATTTATTTTATTTTCCAGATTTTTATTTAACTTCAATTTTAAAATTATCAAAAAAAATTCTAAAATTTTTTAATTAATTTTTATTTTCATGGACTTGTATTTTAACTTTTATTTTAAAACTCTTTTTATATTTTTCTTTTTAAAAATTTATATTTATTTTTATATTTACGTTCATATTTATTTTCTGTATTTTTAACTTTCTTTTAAATTTATTCTATATGTATTTTTATTCTATTTTATTTATTTTTATGCTTATTTTAACTGTGTTTTATATTTATTTTTGTATTTATTTTCTATAATTATTTTACAAATTTTGGTATTTTTTATATTTATTTAATATTTTTAAAATATTTATGTCACGTTTATTGTTTGCGTTTATTTTGTATTTATTTTATAT